>JASDQU010323435.1:2383-12993 GCA_032191745.1 Picea mariana
CTAGAAGGGTCCTCCTCTAGAATGTTCTTAGGTGGTTGGTAGCACTATATAAAGGGGTTCAAACAATGTAATGATGTATGAAGATAAGTATTGTATTTGGAGTAGTAGCTCAATAGGAGGATGCCCCCTCGAAGAGGCAAGTGAACAAAAGATGATCCCTTCCATATTATGATCCATTGTATGGTGTTGCCCTACCTAAAGGGTTTTCAATATAATAAAGTGTGGGTTTTCTATATTTCTCTCTAGATATATTGTGATGTTTTTTTATTCAGGTCGTTGGTATTTAACAATTGGTATCAGAGCACTTTCCTTCGTAGGAATTGTGGGCAATTTGTTTTTTTTATTTTATTTTATTTTTGCAGATTTTTCGGAGAAGAAAAAGAGGGTTGTGACATTATAGATGATTTATATATGTTTATGTGCAAAATTTGCAGAAAATAGTTGTATATCTGAGTTCCTCTCAGAAAAAAACCCAATTAAAAAAAAATTTCGTCCGAAACAGAGTCCGGGAAGTGAAATTATCACCATTCTAAAATCTGCAAATTTTTAGGGTTTTCCGCGGATGGTCGCGTGATTTTTCTAATTTTTGTAGCACCTAGGGCCGAATTTGCCCCAAAAAATTACATATATGAGTTCCTATCACAATTTCACCCAATTTAAAAAAAAAATATCGTTTGAATCATAGTTCCGGAAGTGAAGATATCGCTGATTTAAAATCAACCAATTTTGGGGGTTTTTCATGACGACGACGAGATTGAGGAGCTCATAACTTTTGACATGGTGCTCAAATTGCTACCAGATTAGTGCCATTGGATAGAGGATTTTCAGAGATTTCTTATGACATATTATATGAGGTTTTTCCGATGGATATGCAATGCACTTTAGCCTCTACAAAATTTCCAATGTCCTTAAAAGCTATCGGTGATATAATAAGGGAACACCTTCAGATTTGTCCCGCCATTTGGACAAAATATGCTCGAGAAGAACTTGTTTGGCATGCTTTTGAGCGTGATTGTGATTCTTGGTACTCTTCTCTTGCAAGGTAGGAGAGTCAAGAGAGATATAACAAGGAGATCATTGACATTTACATCTCAACATAATATAATCAAGAAATATATGCTTAGTATGATTACAAGGACGATTATGATGATTTGTATATGGATAGTTGTCATTTCTGGGATGGCAACCAATTTCATAATTTATTTGAGGACTCTACTACACCTTCTGTAAATAAAATCAATGTGACAAATCAGGAGCCATATATGATTACTAGTGTCTAGCCTACATATTCTACAGTGGCATTGTTCCTTTCATATTTAGCTTTCACCCTNTCCAACTATGTGGAAGGACCTGCATATTTTGATCCACATGATTGGTGTCGATCTTTGGAGCATCATTTTCAGCTAGCTATGGTGTTCCAAAATATTCTGTGGGGATTTCACATGAACACTTGGACATTGGACCCAGGTTCACAGTGGTGGTTGGACTACTTCAACATGGTGGCTCACATTCCTACATGGGACCATGGTTCTCCATATTACTTTTTCATTGTGGTCCACACTTATCCATGAGACCTTGGTATATGATTGTGCACCCTCATAACAAGCGTTGAGGACAACACTTTCATAAGAGGGATGGAATGTTAGGTAGCTAGAGAGGTAGTGGGGGGCCTGAAGGGTCCATAGTGATAATAGTGGAAACCATTCAATGTAAGGTGGACTAGGTCCACTATATTATTAAATAAGGTCCACTATGATGGTTAGATATAATAAATGTAAGAGGACTTACTAGAAGGTTCTACTTATAGAAGGGTCCTCCTCTAGAATGTTCTTAGGTGGTTGGTAGCACTATATAAAGGAGTTCAAACAATGTAATGGTGTATGAAGAAAAGTATTGTATTTGGAGCGGTAGCTCACTAGGAGGATTCCCCCTCGAAGAGGCAAGTGAACATGAGAGTATCCCTTCCATAATAGGATCCATTATATGGTGTTGCCCTACCTCAAGGGTTTTCAATATAATAAAGTGTGTGTTTTCTATATTTCTCTCTAGATTTATTGCGATGTTTTTGTATTTAGGTCTTTGGTATTTGACAACAAGGGCCACCAAACTCCATGCATAATACCTTTAACATTATTACAAATATAGAAATAGGTTTGTAGATTTGTCATTTTAGATTCCCTAAGATTCCTTTTTAAAAAATACCAAATTTGATTAATAATAATAATAATCTATTTTTAAGGTCATGGCCAAGCCACACCAAATTGGTGTATGAGACCCCCTTGTTTGTGGGACAAGGGACCCCCTCCGCCCAACGATTTGACTGATAAAGTCTACGGAGGTATACATACCCTACCCCCCTCCAGATTTGAACTTGTGACCTCTTAAGAGGAAACACATGTTCTTAACCATTAGGCCCACTCAGGCTGTATTATATTTTGGTCATGAGTTGTTTTAAAACAGCTTACCAATTTAAAATTGATCAATTTTTAATATTTTCTTATTTATATATATTTTTTCAAATAACTTGTTAATAATTATATTTTAAATGACAATTTTCACATTTGTGAATGTTTTGAAAAAAATAAAATAAAATTTAAATCTTATATATATATATATATATATATATATATATATATAATTTTAAAAAATTACAATAACTTATATTTTATTGCTTTTAATAAAAGAAATATCTGAAGGAAAAATCTTATACTTTTATGTATATAGAGATCTTAATTCCGAAGTTGATACTCTCTAGAAAGAGGATCTCTCTTATTGAAAGTTGCTTCAAAGTTCGAGTTTATTGTGGAGCCATATCCTTGTCCTTATTTCACTGCCTCTCTTTCAAAGGACGACTTTAGAACATGCCCAAAGTTTTTACCGCATTTTTTAGATTAATAACATATCATTGTTTTTTGTTGTCTTTAAAACTTGAAAAGGCTATGTGACTATGATTATGTAGAATATAATAAGATAAATTCCTTTATCTTTTTGACGCAGTAAAAAAAAAACATAAAGGAGCTTTTATGAAATGCATTGGGAAATTTTTTATGATTATGTAGAATATATTAAGAGAAATTCCTTATGGTAGGAAGATTTTATCCCCATTTAGGCTAAAAATGAGCTTTTATGAAGTGCATTGGGAAATTTTTGATGTATAACATACATTTCTGTGAGTTTAGTGATCTCTCCTATCTGCGGTGTGTTTTTTGACAGTTTTACTGGGTTTATCCTTCCTTTTAGCTCTACTTGCCTCCTTGATTCCCGGTCGTTGTTCCGTAGTTTTTTACCTTGAGCTCTGAAGTTTTTTTTCGATTTTTGTCGCCTTGTGCTCTGTAGTTTACTTCCTTCCCAGTTCCCAAGCTACTAAGACCCTTCCTGTCCTTACTGTGTTGGCGTTGAAGGGAGACAGGGATTACTTGTGATCAGAACTGGTTTTTTTATTTTACCGGTCACTGCTCTGTAGTTTGTCGCCTTGAGCACTGTAGTTTACTTAGTTTTTTTTGCCTTGTGCTCTGTAGTTTTCTTCCTTTCCCTATTCTCGAGCTACAAAGACCTCTTGTCATTTACTGGTGCTGGAGTGGAAGGGAGACAAGGATTTCTTGTGATCAAAACTGATTTACTATTTCTACTCGGAGAGAGTGCTTGTAAACTTCTAGTATGTCAAATTGACGGGCAGCAGGTGGGCCATCATGAATAGTCTCACCAACAACACACTGGAAGGAGAGGTCACTTCAATGATGAATCCAGAAGATGAGAAAACTTGGAAACAAGTGGGCCTCTTTGACAAGGTGGACAGGTTGAAAAAGATTCCTGGGGGCACTACATCTTCTATTCACTGGTCTTTCCCCTCATCTAGTTCCTTGGCTTGCCTTCCTCTTTCCTCTTTACTCAGTCCTCCTTCACTTGAACCCGTTAACGTGCCCTCAGGAGACCCTTGCATTGACAATCTCTCGACCCTGAACAACAAAGATCACTATGATCCTTCTCCCACTCAGAGGGGACATAGGGAACCTGGTGTACAAGTGCAGTTCGACCCTTGCTCTAGAAAGACTTGGAAAGCAAATAGGAAGGCAAAACGTTTGGTGATAGGTAGCGATGTGGGTTTAGAACAGACCTGCAGAATGGCACTCTATGGCCTTGTTGGTCGGATCTCTTACAAATCATTGAGTAAAATATCTCTGGAAGACTGGATTAAAGCCTAGTGGTTATCCCTCCTAGGCTACCTTCCTGAGATTATCTTTTTACAAAAGGATGGATTGGTTTTATTTTTTCTTCTCCTAAGGATGGAACTCTCCTTTTGAGCTCTCTGTGGGTATTTGGGGGGAGCAGTCTGATGCTCAAACGCTGGAGAATTGCTTTCAACCTGGATATTGACCACTTCTAGTATAGGCACCTTTGGGTACTCTTACCGGGTCTCCCACTGTATCTTTGGAATGAAGGAGCCTTAAGGGCTATTGGTAACTCTTTGGAGAAATTTATATCACTGGATTCAAAGTTTCATTCTGACCCTGGGAGGAAAATAGGCAAAGTACTTGTGGAGATGGACATTTATAGTGGGCTGCTGGAAACTTTGGAGATAGAGTGGAGAGGCAGGAGGATAACACAAAAGCTGGATTATCTCAGAGTGCCATTTCGCTGCAACAACTGTTGCCAGATGGGTCACCTCCGATGGGACTGTCCAAGGTTTGTGATCGAAAACTCTTCTGAAGACTCTAACCTACAGAGAAGCCCTCCGGATTATACAGATGTTGATCCTTCATTGAGTTTTTTTCATGACACGACTGGTGAGGTAGCCTCTCCTACCTTTGAGCCGACATCTAGTTTAACTGGTAAGATAAAACTTCTTTGCCCTTCCTTGTTTAAGTCCTTGTCTATTGAGGAGAAGGAGGCTCTGAATAAGTCAGATAGGTTTCTAGCATCTTCCCCTTTAAACAAAACTACTTTATCCAGGTCAGCTGACCCCTCACCTAACCCTACTAGAGTGGATTCTTTCCTTGCTTCCCCTCCTCTGTCCACTGCAATTTCAACTGATCTTTCTTCACAGCCTACTACCTTTCTAGCTTCTGAACCCCAACAACCTTCAACCTTGTCCCTCCCTTCCCCTACCCTATCACTCTCCATAGATTTGGGCCCTGGGCCTGAAGTCATTTTGATGAACGAGTCGCTCCCAAACACTCCTATATTGGCTGGTTTCAGGGAGCCAGAGGAGGATGACCCTGCCCTCACAACAACCCTTGATTCCTTAGTACCAAACGTTAGTGAGGCTAGTAATCTGATTCGTTTGCCAATCTTCCTGGGCAAAGAAATCGTTGAACATAGTGGAGATGTTGGCTCTTCCTCAGTTATAGGTAAGGGGCATAAATCTTTTGCTTGGTCACGCGACATTGCTTCAGAACTATCTCCTATCAAGACTAGAAGCGCTAGAAAGAAGCAAGTGGCTTCTAGTAGTCATACTGATGTTATTTCTCAATCTTCCCTGGATACTGGGGCCTTTAGAGCAATGAAGGCCCTAGCAAGGGCCAAATGATGCTTTTGCTCTCTTTGAACATTCAGGGGATAGGAGGCACCCTCAAGGTTGCCTCAGTTCGCAGATTACTCGATCGCACCAAGCCGGATATACTCTTTTTATAGGAGACCCTCACAGATGAACAAAGAGCTCGTAATTTTTTGCTCCACCTCCGTCCCTCCTGGGCTGTGACAACGGTAATCTCATTGGGAGCATCAGGCGACCTTCTTGTTGTGTGGGACCCTATTTCTTTTGATCTTGTCCCTTTCTTTTCGGTAGGAGGTATTCTTCTAACAGGATGTTGTATTTCTACAAGAAAGGAGCTGGCGGTTCTTAACATTTATGGGCCTTGTGTAGATCAAAAAAACTTATGGAGTATGTTAGCCTCTAGTGGCATTCTTACAACTCCAAATCTCATCACTGTGGGTGATATTAATTTCATTTTATCATTGGATGAACATTAGGGAGGCTCATTTGTTGCTGGTACAAATGAGGAATTCTACAGGAATTTAATCTCTTCACAAAAGCTTGTCGACATCAAGCCTTTAAAGTTGGTTCCTACCTGGTGAAACAACAGATCTGGTAATAATTCAATAGCAAGGAGGCTAGATAAAGGTTTAATAGTGGAAGGTTTATTAGCTTCTTTCGGTCTTTCGAGATCATGGGTAGAATACCCATTTATCTCGGACCATGCTCCAATTCTTATCCAACTGGAGAATGTGCCTTTATATAAAGCGTATCCTTTCAAATTCAATTCGATTTGGCTACAGGAGGCTAAATTTGTCAAGCTGGTCCATTTATTGTGGAAGGATCCTTGTTACTTGAAAGAAGGTAACATCCAATTACGTTTAATCTGGAAACTTAAAGAGCTCAAATGACAAACAAAAATCTGGCAAGTGGAAGTCAAGAAGCAGAATTGCCTTTTTTTGGAGAACCTGGAATTTGATATCAAGCAACTCATATTAAAATCAATGGGGAATCCATTATCTTTGGAAGAGGAAAGGCATCTCCGTCATTTGGAGTCAAACAGAAACAAACAGCTGTGAAATGAGGAAGAAACTTGGCGCATTCGTAGCAGGGCTACGTGGATTCAAAGTGGAGATTCCAACACAAATTTTTTCCATAATTTGGCCAGCTACAACAGAAATCAGAAACATATATGGGAATTACAAAAGGAAAATGGGGATAGTATAACTGTACAGGAAGAAATTAAAGAGGAGGTAGTCAACTACTTTAAACGTTTTTTTAGAGCCAAAGATGCCACAAACTTTACAGAATTGACTAGGATAACTAGTCTCTATACTAGGATGGTGGAAGAGGACGAAGCTCTGGCTCTCTTTAAGCCGATCACTCTGGCAGAATTAAAATCTATTCTAGAAAATTTTAAAAAAGAAAGAAGTCCAGGTCCAGATGGGTGGACCACTGAGTTTTTCACTTTTTTCTTTGATCTTGTGGGAATTGATCTACTGGAAATGGTGGAAGATACAAGGACAAAAGGTGAACTTTGTGGAGGGATTAACTCCACCTTCTTGGCACTAATTCCGAAAAAAAACAAACCTCGGACCTTAGATGACTACCGCCCAATCTCATTATGCAATCTTATCTATAAGGTGATCTCCAAAGTCTTGGAAAATCGAATCAAGCCGATCTTGTCCAAGTTTCTTTCCCTGGAATAGCCGGGCTTCCTGAAGGATAGAAGAATCCAGGACGCAATTGGTACGGCACATGAGAGTCTACATAGCATTATAAAAAAAAATCTTAAATCTCTGGTACTAAAGTTAGATCTCAAAAAAGCCTACTATAGCATAGACTAGAATTTTTTAAGATTAATTTTACTCATAGCAGGTTTTGGGGTAAAGCTAACAGGGTGGATTATGAGTTGTGTTTCCAGTGCTAGTTTTTCAGTCTTGATTAATGGGGAGGCGTCAGATCACTTCAAAAGAGGGAGGGGGCTTCGTCAGGGATGCCCTTTATCCCCCTACCTTTTTATCTTGGTTATGGAAGGCCTAAGCTTGATGCTTTACAGAGGTAGTGCTGATCATAATTTATCAGGCATTCAGGTTACAAAATTTCTGAAGATCATCCACCTTATGTTTGTCGATGATGTTCTTGTTTTGTCAAAGGCAGACCTGAAGGATTGGAAAGTTATCTTTGATATTCTGCAAGCTTTTTGTCATGTTTCAGGTCTAAGCATAAACTTTACAAAGACTACAGTTCATTATTGGGGGCTGGAGGAGTCGGAGCTATCACAATTTAAAGCCATCTTACCTTTTACCTTTGCAAATTTAAGTTTAGGTTTCAAGTACCTGGGTTACCATTTAAGGCTGGGAGCTTCTAAAACTGAAGACTGGGGCTGGCTGGTGGCAAAGATTGAAAATAAAATTGGGCTTTGGTGTAATAAATGGTTATCACTGGGAGGAAGATTAATCTTGGTTAAAGCAGTTTTGGAGAGTCAGTCTGTTTTTTGGATGTCTATGGAAGTCATTCCAAGAGCTACTCTAACCAAAATCCGTCAATTGATGTTTACCTTTCTGTGGAGTGGACAAAGGACAAAGGCACGTCTCCCTCTTTGCAGATGGGATCTCTTGACAAGGCCCAAACACAGTGGTGGCTAGGGGCTCAGAAACTTGTTTTATTTCAATTCCTCTCTAATCGCTAGCACCCTCTGGAGAGCACTTAATGTCAATAGCATTTGGAACAGAGTACTTCGGGGCAAGTATCTAGGGAATTCCTCCTTCATTGACTGGATCCGAAGGCCTACACATTCATAGAAAAATTTGTCTAATTTCTGGAATGGTATGACAAAGAATTTAGGTGTCATTCTGCATTGGTTACGGTGGGTTCCAGGTTCGGGTACTTTTATCCGCATAGGCAGGGATAAAATCTGTGGATTGAATGATTGCTCTCTATTATCTGATGCTTTAGTTTTGAAACTACAACAAACTCATTCCTCTTTTTTAGCCTAGGTGAGCTTAACTGACAGACGGTCACATTTTCATGAACAGTGGCGTTCCAACGAGTCTTTAAACCTCTCCGACCAGCAGGGAGTCGAATGGAGGTCCTATACAGTGGCCTTGAAAGAGGCCAAAATTTCACTCAGGAATGCCGAGGACACCCTTTTATGGGTTGGAGGGGACGGGTCGGGCGTCATCTTGGCTGCAAATCTCTACAGGGCACTCATTTCGCCCTTAAATTTCACTTCTGACAAAACATGGATTACAAAGATTTGGAGGTGGCCAATCCAACTTAAAAATAATTTTATTTGCTTGGCTGGCCGTTTTTGACAAAATCCTCACCTGGGAGGTGTTGCAAAGATGTGGATGGGCTGGTCTAGGAATTTGTAAACTTTGCAAAGCCAACTCTGAGTAGACAGTCCATCTATTTGTTCATTGTTCTTTCACTCAAGTGATCTGGCAAAAGTTATACAATTTTTATCATTTAAATTTCCTGTGGGAGGGTAATTCGGTATCCGATTGCTTTTATAAGTGGACAACATAATTTTTTGCTCCGGCTAGTATGGCAGCTATTGCTTGCTAGCAGATTTGGATTGAGAGGAACAAATCGCTTTTTTCAAACCTCAGCCCCTCAATGGACTCAGTTGTTCATAGGATCACAACCTCTTTTAATTGGCAACCATCTATTAAGAAATTGAACATAAACAGAGTGTGTGATTTGACTCTACCTGAAGGGGTCACGATGGCTTTTTTTGATGGGGCCACCCTCTCTAATGGAAGTTGTTGTGCGGCTGGTGGCATTTTCAGAACTCATGATAAGAGGATAACAAAATGGTACCTAAACTGTGGAGTGGGGACCAACACAAGGGCTGAGCTAATGGGGTTGTGGGCGACACTCTCATTGGATACGATTTGGGCGATAGATAAAATACTTATTTTGGGGGATTCGAAGGTGATAATCGACTAGATAAATAAAAAAAGTCAGCTCAATGCAGTTAACATAGAAGGCTGGAAGATTAAAACATTGGAATTGGCAAAAAATATGAAAAATTCCAGTTATAAGCATGTTCACAGGGAGCACAATAAAGAGGCAGATTTACTTTCTAAAAGGGCACTTAAGGAACTAAAAGGGCGACTGTCCATATTTCACTGGGAAAATGGGGAAGAGAGCCCACATTCTCACCTAAATATCTTCGAAGCATGAGCTCTTTGAACAATGAGTGATCGAGTTACTTCAAGGAGAAGTGGGGTTAAATATGAGTTTTCTAATTCTAGTTGTTGTGCGCGTTAGCTCATTTTAGTATGAAGAAGTAAGCCTTGGCGTTTACAGTTTTATTTCTTCTCTGTATTTGATGTAGTAAATCCTCAATTGGCGGGTCCCTCTCATCTGTATTGTTAGGAAAGATACTGCTTTGTAAAAGAAATTATACTTAATATAATTTTGAGTCATTTTCTACTGGAAAAAAAAACCATACATTTCTGAATTAAATATATATATATATATATTTTTCTGAATTAAATATTAATTATTTTTTAGGAAAAAAACATTTAAGATTTTTGCATGTTTTTAAAAAATTAAATAAAAGAAAAATAACTAAATTACAAAATACGAAAACGAAAATGTAGTTCACTAATTATTTTTACAAGTTAAACTTTGATGTTTTAAAATTTTTGTTCAAACAATATAAGGAAAAACTTCAAATAAAATACATTTATCAAAATAACATTATTACTATTAGTTATATAAAAGTTACAACATTAAACTTAAATATCATGTAATAAAATAAATCATTAAGACATTATCGAAATATATATTTGCATTGAAATGAAAATAAAAAATACAAAAGTTGTGGTGATTGTTTTGTCCCTATTAGTGCCATGAGAAGGTCACCTTTGAGCTTTGTCTCATTAGAAAACAATTGTCCCACATCTACCCCCCACTGCATCAATTTCCCTTTATTTTTCTAGTAATGATGGAGTCACTAAAGCCTCGTGAGGAGAACCCTATATAACTGTAGTTGTCATAAAATGACCATCCCTCCCTTCCACCCCCACCCCACCAAACACCTTACCTTTTTCAATGGGGATGAAGCCATAGATTCCTTACAAGGATACCACCATAAATATCCACCTCACTTGATGACAACCAT
>JASDQU010323437.1:0-12993 GCA_032191745.1 Picea mariana
CAAGTAACCATCTCATCCTCTCTTATATATTGATGGAATTATCATGGAAAAGGTTAAGCAAGATTCATTGGAGAATTGATGAAAGAATTGTGTGAAGGACCTAGCTTGAATAGGAGCTTGGAGACTCTAGCAAGTCTATCAAGAGGAATTGGATCTTCTTCATACAAGGATTGAGCAAGTGTGTGTGTTGGAGCCAAGATCCACCAAAAGGAATCTTACAACATCAAATCGATCAGGTTGTATATTCTACTTTCAATTAATATGATACAGTGGCATGTCCTTTTCCCATAAAGTCATTCTCACTTTATTGTGTAATTCCTTGATCATACACATAAGTTAACAGTTGAATATATTTTTCTATCTTCTCTTTGGTTGGTTTGTGTTGTCTTGGTCTTGACCTCACGATATCACCAGAGAGAAGCAGGAGAAACATAGACCCTAGGAAGCGATACAAAGGTATGTTACTTGTTCTTCCCTAGTAGATAATTCAATGGTCATAACTTAGGGAAAGAGTCATGTCCTATCCTGTTTTGTTCTAGATCTAGGTGGATCTAGGGAGATCTGTTAGTGTTCGCACCTACCGATTACTCTGATAACAAAGCCCATTATTTAGATTTAGTATACTCTCAATTAGGGACATTATACAACTTGATTCCCCATGCTCCTCGATTGTTGAACGATCCAACCAAACCTGCACTCGGACCCCATGCCAATGGTATGATCGATAATGTTTCTACTGATTCATCTGGTCAGATGAATAGGAAACACAACCAATCAAACAAATCTACCAATCCCAACTCATATGTCCACACAAGCACTCAAAATAAGCCCCTTGCATAAACCTCTGAGGTTATTTTAGTGCAGTCAACCACACCCAAAAACCCATAGCCATCTAGAGGAAAAAATAAGGGTAACAACAATAAGAAAAATAAAAACTCTTTTGATCAATCAGTCCCCAAGACACAATAAAACAATGATGAGGGTAAACTTAAACAAAATTCCAAATATCCCTACATGATTTGTAAATAGGATCATTTCACCAAAGATTGTCCACGTCTCACTGAAATCCATCAATATCTCGAACGAGGCCCATCCTCTTCTACACTTGTAGTATTAACAAATCCTTTCCCCCCAGCAATAATAACTGGTTGTGCAAACAAAACCACCCCCACCTAGGGGAAACCCTGAGTCCTCAAGAGTCAACGCCGATATCTTGATGGTTAAATCCATGACGTTATCCACCATAACTAAGAATCATGACTCTCAAGATGGGAATCCTCCATAAAAATATTCTCTAGCTCCAACCCCACCCAATGGCCCTCTCACTCTTGAGAAACCAAGTATAGAACCTGCTTTTATCCCCCCAAAAGGGGTACTTCGTTGAACGACACATAACCCTAATGCTCGAGCAGCCCAACACTATAGTATAGTGGAGGATATCGCTCAATCCCCATGTGCCATGTCCACCCTCGAAGTATTGTAGAGTTGTCTAAACCAAAGCAAATATTTGTTAACAACCATTGGGGGAATTGATCCCTCAGAGTCAAACATTATCTCTTTTAACGTTGACCAAAGTGAACCCCGCCTTTCACACCAACTTGCATTACAAATCACCATTCGTTCACTTAACAATTTGTTTTTTCGAACCGTGATCGATGAAGGTGCAACCACTTGTATTATTTCAATGACTTGTTGGAAATCCTTAGGCTCTCCACAACTTACTACATTAGAAACCATCTTGAAATCCTTTGATGGGAATTTTTTCAAACCTCATGGTATCTTTCCCTCCCTACCAATCGAACTAGTTAGTAAAACCGCCTTCGTTGAAGTATAAGTAATCGATGCTAATATCAACTATAATCTCTTTTTAGGTCATACTTGGTTTTATGTTATGATGGTAGTGGCATCCTTTGTCTTCTGAATTATCCACTTTCCTCACCAAGTAAAGATAGTGACAATAGATCAACTTGATTATTGTACACTTGACATGCGATTTAACCTTATCACAAATGTACTATTTTTAGGCGAGTCAACACCTGAATATGAGAGTATAGGTTTTGGCCTTTAACCAACCCTTATGGGAACCTTCAATTTACCTGCACCTGAACCTTCCCTTATGGGAATTGTTTTTTGCCTTGTTTTTCGTGTTACCTCAATTTTTGTGTCCATTGTTGGGCGATTTTTTGGCACATGGTTTTTGCCAATGGTTTTCTATTTCCGGTTAAGGAATTAAGGTTTTGGAATAATTCAGGTCATTGGGTTAGGGTTTTGGATGTTTTTGGCTCCTATATGTATATTGTATTGTAAACAATGTATCACCATGAATGAATATAGAATATGCGAGTTTTCCCGGTTTGGGTTTCGAGGGGAAAAATATTTGTGTAATGTTTGTATTTTCCATTGTATCTTTTATGTTCTGAAAATATGTTTGCAGTAAATATTGTACAAGGTTAAAATCTACAATGGGATCTACTTGAAAAAGTATTATGCATGAGCTTTTGCAGTGATTAGGTTAAAACCCGCTCAATATCGCCTCATAAATCTTGTGCTTTTCCACGTAAACTATGATGGATTACTCCTTATATGTAATGAACATGATGATGCAAAAAAGGTACTTAAAGAACTCCATGATGGCTCAACAGGTGGACATTTCGCAGGAGAAACCACGGCTCACAAAATATTAATGGTTGGTTATTATTGGCCTACTTTGTTTAGGGATGCTCATGCATATGCCAGGAAATGTAAATATTGTCAAGTGAGAACCGGTAGGGAAAAGAGACCAGCCATTCCACTCCAGTAGATGACCATATCTAGACCTTTTGAGCAATGGGGAATAGACATCATAAGAGAAATTACCCCCAATTCTTCAAAACAACATAAGTATATCTTGATTGCAACAGATTATTTCATAAGGTGGACAGAGGTTATCGCTCTCACACACATTAATGAAAAGGTAGTGATCCAATTTTTAGAACAACAACTAATAAAAAGGTTTGGCATGCCCTCTGTCCTCGTTTTTTACAATGCTGCCTACTTTTCTTCCACACGCTTGACATAATTCTCCCTTGATAAGGGGATCATAGTAAGATATTCTGCAAACTATTATCCACAAGGGAATGGGGTAGTAGAGTCAACTAATAAAAACCTGGTGAGAATTTAAAAAAAAACAGTTGTTGAAAATCAGAGAAGTTGGCATAATTTACTTCATAATTCCTTGTGTGCCGATAGAGTAACACCTAAAGAAGCCATATGAAACTCTTTATACTTTCTGGTATATGGGAAAGAAGCCATTCTTCCAAACAGATTGTACCTTCCATCTTTACAGCTTGCCCAGGAATCAAGAGGTCAACTCTCATCCACTCTAAAACAAAGGATTGATACCCTTCTCATGCTGGATGAAGAAAGAGAAAAGGCTAAAGTTAAGCTCACCGCTCATCAGCATGTAATTAAAAGATGGCTCGAAAAACATAAGGCCAGAGAAAAAAATTTCAAAGTAGGAGACCTAGTCTTGAAGTGGGATAAAGAAAACAAGTGCAAAGGAAAACACTCAAAGTTCCAAAATATATGGCTCAGACCTTTTTAGGTGGCCGAGAAGATCGGGGAAGGAACATACCAGTTGCAAAATTTGAGGGTCGAATCTGACACTGTCCCGGTGAATGACCATGCCTTAAAACGATACTTCTCTTAAAAAAATGTGTCTTTGATGTTTTGTTTGAGTTTCTATTTATTTTTAGCATACATTTTGATCAGAATGAGTGTGTTGCTTTAGGGAACACCAACCACAAAATCCTTTTTATTGTCTTTTTTTTTCTTGTTATTTTCTTCTAAAAGTTGTGTTCTGTAAAAGTAGTGGTCGATTTTAATAACTATAGTAAAACAGACTCTGCTCTTGACCTACACTTACATGCAATATAAAATACGTCGGGCAAGTACAATATTCTAAAAATCATATTTTTCTTTGTAAGCATACTGCCTAAGGAAGTAATGAAATATCTTCCTACTGGCCCGGTAACGCTAAATGGAAATATGGCTAGATGGAAGGAATCACATGTACCTATGGACAGAACCAAGAAAGGCCCCACCTTAATACTTTCACCTTGTCGAAAAACATATATCCTCCTCTCCGAATCACTCTTGGAATATCTTCTAGAAGAAAATGATCTATATGAAAAAGAGTGTGAAGTCCAAGAGGGTATCTAGATAACTCCGTCAAGGCTATGGACGCTCGTTGGCAGCGGAGCAAGGTTTGTGATGTTGGGGTGACTCCGTCGGGGCTATGGACACTCGTTGGTTGTGGAGAAACACCATAAGAAAATGAATGATAGCTAAAAGGCCTCATGCCAATGGATTCCCTACTCGGCTCTTGTCTAGAAATGGAATGGATTGAGGTTAAAAGGAAAGGGGGTGGTAAAGATAAACCCCACAGGCAAATCCATATTTGTGAGCTCGAGATTTTGTGCACACATTGATATAAAAGGTTATGTTGAAAAGGAATACAATAAAAAAGGTTTTATCAAACAATTTTCATAGACTAAGAATGAGGGAAGGAGCGTAGATTCAATTTTCACCTAGAGAATCTCCATTTGTTGAGCTCCCAACACACCCTAAAATATTTTTCGAATTTTCCTTATTTTTGGGTACCACTTATCATTTTTTGAATCAGAGTCAGTGTGGTGGGATGGATGAATTTAT
Organism: Picea mariana; assembly: GCA_032191745.1. Taxonomy (NCBI): domain Eukaryota; kingdom Viridiplantae; phylum Streptophyta; class Pinopsida; order Pinales; family Pinaceae; genus Picea; species Picea mariana. Next base: position 4,693 of record JASDQU010323437.1, read on the forward strand.
ATGTTTTCATTGAGTCTTGTTATTGGTTATGATTTTTTGGTTTAAAGTTATTAACGGGTTGATATTTTAGTAACATGACATGAAAGGCCTAAAATGTACATGGCTTGAAATGTTTTCATCGATCATTGATCGATAAATTCTGGTCTATAAGATAGTTCTTTAACATCGTCGATATGTTTTCAGCATCAAAAAACTTCGAGGGTTGAAACGATGAAACATTGACTGATACAAATCGTCGATTGTCGATATGTCATTTGACATCAGTAGGATAGGACATTGTAGCTAGGGATGTTTGTTTAAAGAAAGTCACCGATGCCGAAAAATGTTTCTCACGAAGAGGTAAAAATAAATAAGCCATGTGTCTTTGTCGCATTAATAGTCTAGATGACTCAATATCTTCTCTGCATCATCCTTTGAGGTTCCCCCATGTTATATATGTACTTCCATGACATCATTTCCATGTTAGCATTGTACAATGATTTTTATCAGCGTCGAAATTTTTTCCTAAAGATAAAAATGACGACGTTGATTCACTCATTTACTATCGGGAGACTGATGGGTCACAGAACGCCGAGGTTTTCCATCGAACCTTCGTCATTATACACCAAAAATCTTGGCCGATCCATGCTGGTTTTCCATTCAAAAGACCTTGTTTGATTTTTCCCAACGTCAATCATACTAGTTTCTTGTGAACATGAAAAGGCCTGGGGATTTGATGGGACACCCCTAGCTGAGGTAAGAAATATTTCTGCATTTTGGTATACAAATTGAATTTTCGTGCAACCAACACCACAATCCCACACACTAACCAACCATTGTAATTTGAATTCGCCGATGAACTAAGAAAACCCACTCATGCGTCACCAACCTACGTTGCATTTAATCCTAAGCGTGGTGGAGATTATGTAATAGATTCCACATATCGCATTTGCACTTCCGAATTTAAGGCTTGATGAGACAAGGTAAGTATACGTTCTATTTAAATTTACAATGTCATACCCAAACATGTTATTTCATTCACAAATTTCTTATTCCCCGAAGCAGACAAAGGAGAAAGAGAAATCTTTGAGGAGGTTACAACCCACTCCCTGACTTTGATTACCAGTAAGACTAGGTTAATTTCTTGCAAGTGAGAAGTAATCATTGTCTTTACCATTTATACACTTGTGATTGAGTCAATGAATATTATATAGGTTGGTTGGTTTCTCAATATAACATTATTTTCTTTTCTGCGAGAAAATGCTTCCAAGAAATCCAACGACCAAGTGCTCACCTAGAACGCCCAAAAAGAAGGAGTCAGAGGTTGGTGAAGGGTCTACACCGAGCACTGCAAGAGAACTTGATTTTGTCTCAAATATGGAATCAGTTATCTGCACACCCACCAAAAATAAATTTTCCCAACCTCTGGTGTTCGGCGACACAGAGACAATCACTGGATCTAAAATGCTACTCCCGCATTGGGGAGACTTGTGTAGCAAAATCAGTGAGGAGGATTACCCGGATTTCACACCCCACAACATTTTGGACATCAAAATATTGGATGATCAAGTGTTCTCGAACATTAGGAGATCATACCTGCACAGGGTGGCTTGTGGGACCCCATTTCTACCCTGTATTGAGACTCTAGGATGGATAATCGACCATGCAGACACCGTGAAATGCACTATCAACAATGTAGAGAGAGAATGCGTTGGTGTTTTCCTTCCAGTTGAGGTACAAAAATATTATAAACTCAGGGAACTAAAGGAGATGTTAAAAATAGATTTCATGATCAAATTTTATGAGTATCATGACACCAGTAGGTTACTAGCCTCATGGTGGAAAGAAGACAAAAAATTCACCAGCAAAAACAATGGCTCGTATAACAAAGTAAATCTCAAAGATCCCTACATGTATTTAATGGTTTTAATCTGCCGACTATATCAAGAAAAGGATTGTTCAAAATTTTTAGAAGTTTGGATGCCCTTGGCGTATACCGTGGCGATTGTTAAGAGTAGTTTCAATTGGGGAGATATTATCTCCAAGAAGCTAAGTATCAATCCACTACAGGCCCAAACATCGAAAAAAGGAGAAGTTCAAATCTTTTACATGGCATCTTACCTGCTGGATGTAGTCTGCGCAAGAAATTTTTTCGCAGGTATGAATTTAAGCTAAGACATCGTTGAATTGCATGTACATGTTTATTTCAATATCTTATGGGAGAATAGGTACAAAAGATCATATCCTGTGATCTGTGATGGATTCATAGCCATGGTATACTTCATTATTTTTAGAAAGGAATTCCCTAGGTTTTTGGTGGCAGCAAAGAAGATGATAGCTAAAGTTGGCCACTAGTACTTCGAAGAGACAAGAACATATATCAGGGTTTTTGGGGCTACTGGTGTGCCCCACCTACTTCCTGTTCATGTCATAGATAATCTCATATTGGGAGAGATTTGTTACCAAACTATTTTACAAGGTTATAATGCTTCCCTGGTAAAGGATAATAAGAGAGCTTTCATTCCCTATGGATTTCATATAGGATTTTATATGTTGAAAGACACCGTGCAAGTGAAACAAGAAGGGTTAAATCATATTGAGTATCAATTCCCCACAGGAAGCTTTCGCAAGAATGATCTGAAGGGTTTAGTTCCCCAACACGTGTCGCAGGTATCCTTCTATTTTCCATATGCTCATGATAGTTTTGAATATGAAATATTTACATAGGGCGCCCAAGACTGGGAGGAGGTGCTCCATATAAAGGCTAACCCCAATATGACCATATTCAAAGTGATGGATATGGATGAGCAGGTTGAAATGATAGAACATATAGCTCAAGAATCCCTCAGGGTAAGAGAAGAAAACAAAGAAGTAGAAGAAACAAAGGCACGAAGGAGGGGGATGATGTTACTAGAAGAATCTGAAAGAGCTATAAAAATATTTGGAGAAGATCCCCCACTCAACCCTTTGATAGAAACCTTGAGGATTGCCTAGGCTGATACAAGCCACCTTGAGGAAGAGATAAATGGCTCATAGAAAATTCCACCAGAGGAGATCTCCGACCACAAAACCCCAACCCCATTTCACCACAGGCAGGATCGTCAGTGACTAGTACAACTCAACAAGGGATAGAAAGAGAATCAAGTGGGACGGGTGTGCCTATTGTCTTCATAGACTTAATTACCATATATGACGATGAGGAAAGTTTATAGGTTTTGTGCATAACCCCAGTACGAATCACAGAAGAGGAAGAACCAAGGGAAACGTCTTCTCCAACTTTCGACGCTTTGACCCCAAATCCCCAGGAAGGTGACCATGAGACATGGAACACTATGGACACTGAATTTATCGACCAATTGGGAACACATCCTCAGAATGATAGCTCTAAGAATGAATTGGGTGTTGGTGAACAAGAAGAAGAAATGAAGCAACCATAAATCGACATCTCAATAGCCGAACCCCCAGCTAATGTCTATCCTTTGCCTACTTCCCCATATAGGACCAAGACTCCACCAACTGACGAGCACCAGTAGGAGGCCAATTCACCAAAACATAAAAAAAAATCCCCTACAAAGGAACCAAGAGAACCTTCCATGGGACATCTCTGCACAGTCAGAAGCCTCAGAAGTACTCTGTCCTAAGGAGATCAACAGATTCCTGAACTAGTAGATGAAATTGTTGATATACAAGAAATTGCTTATGACGGGAAAAGGAAAGATTTAATGAGAAGAACTACCAAGAAAAAGAGGCTCATGCTTGATAACACACTTCTCATAACAACAAAGGAAACATTGTTTGAAACACAAAATTCTAAGATGACTGAGATAATTGGAGTAGGTATGGCTATAACCGATGCTACTTTAGAAAGGTAAAGAAGGGATGAAAGGGAGGTAGCCACCATCAAGAAAGAATTGGACCATATGCGACATCAAGCGGAATATTACTAGAATTTGACATGGGGAGTGGTACTCTTGAAGAGTGATTTCCAAGAAATATATGCACAATTCACTAGTGAAAGAGATCTCTTCACTGCTCGCATAGTTGATTTCCAAGAAGATACCCTCATGGGGCTGGAAACCTATAAAGACATGAAATGATGGTATGGAAAGGCACATCAAGCCTTAAAATGGATAGACTACATCAACGAAGAGAAGAAGGGATGAGGTACAGAAGAGCATGGCATCCGAATGTTGATGGATAACAACATCACTCAAATAAATAAGGCAGTTGAACACTGGGTAAGCATGGTCTAGGATCCTCAGTGGAAAATGAAGGAAAGATGGGGAGAATGTGAGAAAAGTTGGGAGAAAGTCAATCAGTAAATGAAGAGCATTCACCTACCAAAATTTGGTCCACCGGAATATTTCGTCGATCTGCATGACATAGTTAAACGACATCAAGAGAAATACCTAGCATGGGAAGCATAGATTTCTTAGATTTCAAGCATGATCCTGGGTCAAGTGAAGAAGTTCATGGAAACCCCGATTAAAGCTCTTGTAGTCTTAAAACGCTTAAGTGTCAAGATAATCAAGTACATGGATTAGGAAATGGAGATAAAAATAGGTCCTCTCTGCTCCGATGGATCAACACAGGTTTCCATATGAAAATACATGTGAAGATCTCTTCTCCAAGTGGTCATAGTACGAGAAGAACAATCCACTTCAGTAAAACCACTAGATGGGAACAAGAGAAGAAACAGATGAATCCTCCACGTGGCATTTTCTTAATTTAACACAACTTTAGTAGTTTTTTTTAGTTCAGTTATTTTTTGTTATAAATAATGACATCAACCTGTGACAATGGGTTGATGGTTTTGGAGAGAAAGACTTTTTCTGAAATTTTGTAAGAGAACTATTTCTGTGCAAGTTATTTTAATTAAGAAGTTATCTTTAGAACCAAAGACACTTCTATCATCTAAGGCTTTAATGTGATTGGATCGATGGGGATTATCTTTGTCTTCGGATTCAATATTTGTTGTTGTATTGAGTAAGAGTTTTTATATCTGTTATTTAAAGTTATCTAATAATGCTATAATACAGTTCTTTTATTCTAGTTGATGAATAGAAATCGATTGTGTTAACCTCAGATTGATAATAGAGCATAGAAAATTACTTTTCATGCACTAGATTCTTGTCAAGTGTATGTTTTTTTTTATTTTCTGTAAATGTTATCTCAGACAATGTATAATGTCCCCTAATCAAAATGGTATTAATGTTGGTTTGAAGTAGCTTAGATATTCTTCGTTTGCATGCAAAGGTATAGAGGTTATCCTAAAAAAGCTAGCCTTCTCCCAACACACAATTTAACTTCCCTCTTCTATTTAGATTAATATTTATATTTCTTTATCATACATATTAAAAAAAAAAAAAAGATAACTATAGAGCCTGGGGAAAGGTTTCAAAAAAAAGAGATATATGTCAATCATGACTAAAGCCCATCGATAATTCCAGCCAGATCACGAATCTAGAGAACCTTACCACTCATGAAATGGTTATGAGTCTAATTGGGCCTCTTAAACAGGTTTGGTTTTTGTTGTTTAGTTAAAGGGACCTCGAACCCCTCAATAGAGTGCTTAAACCCAACTTTTGTATAGGCATAGCCAGGAAGTCCCTCTCACACAGAGGCTACACACGAGGTTGTGTGTGGATAATCAAAATGTCCACTAATCAAAATGGTATTAATGTCTGTTCCCGGCTAATGTATAATGTCTGCTACTCAAAATGGTATTAATGTTGGTTTGAAGTAGCTTAGATATTCTTTGTTTGCATGCTAAGGTATAGAGGTTATCCTAAAAAATCTAGCCTTCTCCCAACACACAATTTAACTTCCCTCTTCCATTTAGATTAATATTTATATTTCTTTGTCATACATATTAAAAAAAAAAAAAAAGATAACTGCAGAACCTAGGGAAAGGTTTCAAAAAAAAGAGATATATGTCAATCACAACTAAAGCCCATCGATAATTCCAGCTAGATCACAAATCTAGAGAACCTTACCACTCATGAAATGATTATGATTCTAATTAGGCCTCTTAAGCAGGTTTGGTTTCTGTTGTTTAGTTAAAGGGACCTCGGACCCCTCAACAGAGTGCTTAAACCCAACTTTTGTATAGGCATAGTCGGGAACCCCCTCTCACACAGAGGCTACACACGAGGTTGTGTGTGGCTGGGCAACAAAGATTACCCCTCTAAGGCCTAACCAAATGTAGTGGAATGATAGTACATTGGGGATTCTTCTTGAGAATAAGTTGTTTCCATTTGGTCTCGAAACTTTGTGAATCCATAATCTTTTCGGGGTCCTCTAAATATTTTTTCATTCCTCTTGTTCTAAGTCTTCTTGAGGAATTTCGGACTTGATATCCTGCCCATATTGTCGAACCCAATTATCGACTGTACCCACCTGGAGGTGGAATAATATTTGGTGACCTTAGTTGCCATAATATTTAGGGCTCTTTCACAAGCTGACGGTGAAGGGGAGTCTTCTTTGTACCTGGATCAGAGATTGGTTAGATTCACTCAGGCTCCTTGTAGGGAAACCCATGGATAGACTGTTGGGGATCTTGCACCAAGGTGTAAGTATGTTAAGAAGGATTCCAACATAACTAATCCACCCACTTATCCCTTCCCCTTCTCACATGTTCCCATGATGCTGGATTTCATCACCAACTAGTGCACTCATGGCGAGAATCTTTGGTTTTTTTGTTTGATTCCTAGAAGTTTTTAGTGCATGTTGTTGATTTTCTTTAGTTGGATTTAGGACTATCATTTTCATATATCAATATTGGCCAATCAAAAATTGCATAGGTCTCAGAGGATGCAAGGTTTTCCTCAACTACATTGTGAATTGTTTCCTCCCAATTCACCCGAAGATCACCTTCAAGAGGAATTTTGCAAGGAAAGCCACTCTAAAGCCAGAAGTATTGTTACCCCTTTGCTTGAATTCCTAGAAGGAGATAAATTTCGAGAGGGATTTGTACTCCCTGCAAATCCACCCTTGAATGACCCTTTCGGTCCCCTCCTTCTTCAAGTAAACTTTGTTAGAGAACCTAAACTTGGTACCGATTACCCATCTACCACTTGTACCTTGTGAAGACGTCGTGAGCATGGAAACCCAACATATCCATTTATCTAAAGTTTATATCACACCACCATGGGTGTATGGTCCATATAAACCTATGAAAATCCCTGCACAACCCCACAACATCCTACTTTATTAGATACAACCATAGACTCTTCTTTTAAACTCTTGCAACGAGATCAGTCACACGCTTCTTCATGCACCCATCACCCCCCCATATCTGGTATCTCCCATATGTTTCAAACTTATTTCTCCCATTCCTCCCCCATTTACTCTACACCACAACTAGCTCAGACGAATGTTTCCACAACCCAAACGTTAACATTGACATCCATATCATATGTTGTCCCCACCATTGTACCACCACCTTCAATAACACAACCTTCTACACCCCCCAATGGGAGGCAACCTTTCTTTACCCCATTGTTCTTAGGAGTCTATCCCAACCTCTTTGGGAAATAACCTTCAACGGGAGGATTACCTCCCCAAGGAATTCTACTAATGGGTTTTGTCCAAAAACATCCATGATCCAACCTTTCAATGGGGGACAACCCTTGTACCCAGGGAAAACATCTGGTCAACATCTTGTTGGGGGGAAACCCTTGATCTCCAGATCCTTTTTAACAGGGGAATTTCCTACTATTGGGAGCCAACCTTTATTTGGTTGGGGGAAACCACCCACTGGGGGGAAACCCCCAACCTCAGGGCCATTTTCCCTCTAGGGGTACCAATCAACTAGGGATAAACCCCTAGCTACTAGCAAAAACCCATCATGGGGCCATACTATTCCCTCTACCACCAGCCTACTATAGGGTGATTCAGGATATTTTCATCGATGTGACTTATAATGAATTGTATTAAATGAGCATAAATTAAAGTGCACCATAAAGAAGGAAAATCTCAATAATGAAGAGACATAAGCATCAAATATGAACACAAAAACATGATAACGAAGTCCGTCCCTTGTGGACTATGTCTCCGGGTCCTTCTCTCAAATGGGTAGGCCTTTTTATTAACTCAGCAAAATAATTTGGCAAAATACATAAGTATACCTCATTATGGAATTAAGCTATAGAAAATTTGCTCATATCAAAAAACAGACAACACCATCAAATTTGTGGCATCGAATTAGCCAAAAATGAATGTCTCCACGCCTCAATTCGACTCTGGCACTCCTAGGCCCATGAGAAATCTCATCTTGGTTTATGTGCCTGCAACCTACAATTAATTCACTATACTTCACCT
>JASDQU010323438.1:0-12993 GCA_032191745.1 Picea mariana
CTTAAAGGATTCCGTCGTCTGCTTTCGATCATTCACCTCTCTGAACCTTCCATCTTCACTGTTGTACTTAAGCCATCATCACTACTGTACTTGCCATCAATGACAAGTCTATGCTGCCTGTAAAACATGCCAACAATCCTTTGTACATTCTTCCTGCACCCATGCCATCTTCATTTCTGTACTTTCCATCAATGACAAGCATATGCTACCTGTTAAACATTTCCAACAGGATGACCCAAATTTGTGCATGTGCTTAGTTTCAATTTTAAGTTGCACCTGTTCACTTTCAGTTTCGAGTTCGTCCGCCTGCCCTGCATTGTTTTTTCTCTTCTTCGTCAGTGGAATTTTGTGAGAACTATCAATTTTTATGAGAGGAGGGTTCTTATCTCCTCCTTCGTTCGAATATTTGTGGGTTGCTTTCTTACTGGGGTGGGCCATTGAAGCAATGCTCCGTGATGTCGTGCTCTTGGGAGTGTTAGCGGGGGACTGGGCACTCTTCTCACTGGATACTTTTTCATGTTGTCTATACAATTTAGTCGTGCTTTGCAATGTCTCTGAGTCACAATTTTCATAAGCAGCATTGTTGTCGTCACTGTCCCTATCTTCAGTCAAGTGTCTATGGATAAAAGAGATGTTAAAGCTAACTGCCAGTAAATGTTCTCAAAAAATCCCATTAGGGTCGAACCCTTTTATCCTTTCAGCATATGTTAGGTTCAATTTCTTGAAATGGTCGGCAAATTCGTCAATCATGTTGATGTTTATGCACACGAAGTCTCCAACTTTCCAGGCCAGAGGAATGAACTGTTTTTTTTTCTTGTCATGGAAAAAATGCAACCAGTGGTTGTATTGCCTTGCTATTTCTGCAACAAACATCTTGTCCGTGATGTGGCATGGAAGGAAAGCATGATTTTCTTTAGAGCCAAAGGCCATGAGTACACTGTGATTTTCCTTTTGTTCAAGTGTGCCCTTCCAGTTCAAAAACTTGGTTGTCTGGCTAGACATCCGGGGAGCATCCTTCCCTAACAACAGATCTTTGAAAACTGAGACAAAGCCATTAAAAACTTCATAAAAACAATGGGAGGCCTTGTGCCTCCACAAGGCCTGGTACCAGAATGTTACTGGGTCGAATCCACAGTTTATTTTATTGGAAAGAGAAAGTTTTGGAAACAGACAACAATGCACTATTGCGAAAATCAAGTAGGATGACATATAAAATTTATTCGATTCTTTGAATCATGATAACTGGGAATAGATCTCAATGGAAATTAGCTTCCCCCAATCGAAAATGAATTGTTCCTTGACTGTGAAGTACAAAATATAAATAATTATATGGGAAATGCTTATCATGGATGCCTGTCCCGTTAATGTTGTAAACAACCAAGCAATTTCTTGGAATGGATTTCTAAAGGAACTTGCCTGCAACTTTGTGATATCTTGAGGAACTGTTGTCGGCTCTTCGAGGAACTCAGCCAAGATGTCCAACTTGTTATCATGTTTTTCTAGGAACTGCTTGCAGTCTTGTCCTCTGAACATTAATGTTGGCTACGACAATTTTAACATCTTGCAGAAGACCTGAGGAGACAAAGAAACATGAGAATGGTCGCACAGTGGAATAATTCTTTGCTTGGAATATATTTTTCGGTGCACCAAGAGACCACCTCCTTCCAATAAAAAACCTTAGGGACGCAACCTACACGAGCGATTCTGGAGGTCCAAATCACTTTGTTCTGGGCGGAATGGGATGAATAGTAAAAGTATGCCCTGGACCACTAGAAGTTGTGGTCCTGACGTCCGAAGATATTTACTATATCTCCACAAAACTGCTATTGACCTGTGGCCATAAGTCTACAAGAACGTTTGTTTTCTCCAGAAGATGAATGAAATGAAAAGTTGGAAGGGATAATATAACCCTGCGCAAATCTTGGTCCAATGCATGTGAATGGGAGATATCCTCGAGACTTTCATTCATTAATGACAATTTGGACGGTTGTTGCATGATGCGTTGTTATCATTAAACACTAGTAATTGCATACATAGAAATGCGAACATGGCGGATACAACAATGAGCGATTAAGCATTGTATATTTCTTGAGTAGGCCAACACGACAACGCGTGTTCGAGATGAACAATCGAAAGGGACAAAACAACTCTTTGCAAATCTTGGTTTAATGCGTAATAATGGGAGATCTCCTCGAGCGTTTCACTCATTAATGACAATGTTGACGGTTCCTGCATGGTCAGTTGTTACCATGAAAGGTTTTTAATTGCATACTAAGAAAGTACGGAGGTCCCAAGTATGGGAAAAAGCAGCTTCAAAATAGGATTACAAGGTACAACCGTTGGAGGTGAGGGTGCGAGGGTCAAATTGTATGTCTTGGAAGTTTTTGAGTGCAATACACGTAACACTGAAGAGGGTATGGTAGGATAGTCCAGAGGGAAATTTGTATATCACTAGTAAGAGCATAATTAATGTATATCAGGAAGGACAGGAAGTTAGTGGGGATGGAAGGCAGTGACGAAAAATTTGAAACATTTGTGAGCCATGGTAGAGTGAAGCTTGCAAGTTCGAGGAGTCTGCGATGGAATTGTAGATGACGAAAGTTTTGAGTGCAAGATGTATAGCACGAAACAAGAAGCAGCAGACTTGGAAAGCGTCAACGCGACAACCGTGGCCATAAAATTGGCTAAGTATGGAAAGGAACAGCGGTCAGTCGGATTCGTCATGTGAGGATATAGATGGAGATGAAGATATGTCAGCCCGGCAACGCTGGAACCCGCAATCATAGAAAAGCGACTAAGTATATAACCACAAAGCGATAATACATGGGAAGAAGAAAAGGGGAAAAGGACTAAGGAGTCCACGGTGGAATTGTAAATCACGAAAATTTTGAGTGCAATATGTATATCACAGAACAAGAAGTAGCAGAGTTCGAAAGCGCCAACCCAGAAAGCATGGCCATAAAATTGGCTAAGTATGGAAAGGAACAATGATCGGTCGGATTCCTCATGTGAGGATATAGATGGAGATGAATATATGTCAGCCCACCAACGCTGGAACCCGCCATCATAGAAAAGCGACTAAGTATATAACCACAAAGTGATAATACATGGGAAGAAGAAAAGGGAAAAAGGACTTAAGGAGTCCGCGGTGGAATTGTAAATCACAGAAATTTTAAGTGCAATATGTATAGCACGAAACAAGAAGCAGTAGAGTTTGAATGCGCCAACCTGAAATAGTGACTAAGAATTGGAGATTTTGTGAACCCGCCAACACAAGGATCCAAAGTAGGCTGACAAGGTCTCCCCAGAAGACGTGAGGTCCCAACGGTCAAATTGTATCATTCGAAACATTTCAATACATAATCTGTAACACAGAAAAGGGGAAAATGTTGGAACCTGGTAGTCAATTTGTATATTGCGGAGGGGCAGATGTGAATGTGTGTGCAGTTTTCACTAGTAAGAGCATAACCAATGTATATTAGGAAGGACAAGAAGTTAGTGGGGATGGAAGGCAGTGATAGATACTTTGAAACATTTGTGAACCATGGTAGCGTGAAGCTTGCAAGTTCGAGGAGTCACAATGGAATTGTAGATCACGAAAGTTTTGAGTGCAAGATGTACATCACGGAACAAGAAGCAGCAGAGTTCAAAACTGCCAACACGACAAACACGGCCATATAATTGGCTAAGTATGGAAAGCAAAAACAGTCGGTCGGATTCGTCATGTGATTATATAGATGGAGATAAAGATATGCTAGCACGCCAACACTGAAACCCGAGATCATAGAAAGGCGAAAAAGTATATAACCAGAAATCCATAATACATGAGAAGAAGATAAGGGAAAAAAGACTAAGGAGTTCATGGTGGAATTGTAGATCATAGAAATTTTGAGTACAAGATGTGAACCCGGTAGTCAATTTGTATATTGCTGAGGGCCGGATGCCAACTGTTTCATACGATTGTGTTGAGTTCTCACTAGTAAGAGAACAACCAATGTATATTAGGAACAACATGAAGTTAGTGGGGATGGAAGGCAACAATAGATACTTTGAAACATTTGTGAACTGTGGTAGAATGAAGCTTGTGAGTTCGAGGAATCTGTGGTGGAATTGTAGATGACGGAAGTTTTGAGTTCAAGATGTATATCATGGAACAATAAGCAGGAGAGTTTGAAAGCACCAACCCGACAAGCACGGCCATAAAATTGGCTAAGTATAGAAAGGAACAATGGTCAATCGGATTCGTCATGTGAGGATATAGATGGAAATGAATATATGTCAACCTGGCAATGCTGGTACCCGCGATCATAGAAAGGCGACTAATTATATAACCAGAAGGCGATAACACACGAGAAGAAGAAAAGGGAAAAAGGGTGAAGTGCGCGGTGGAATTGTAGAGAACAGAAATTTTGAGTGCAAGATGTATATTAGGGAAGAAGAACCAGCAAAATTCAAAAGGGCCAACCCAAAACAATATCCAAGAATTGGACATTTCGTGAACTCGGAAATAGGAGGATTCAAAACAGGTTGACAAGGTCTCTCCAAAAGACATGAGGCCCCAATGTTCAAATTGTATCAATTGGAACATTTGAATGCATAATCTGTGACACGGAAGAGCGGACGATGTCGAAAGCCGGTAGTCAATTTCTATATTGTGGAGGGTGTGATGCCAACTATTTCGTACCAGTGTCTCCAGTTGTCACTAGTAAGAGCCAATTTAGTATTGAAAATAAGTGCAATGTTGAGCTAGCCAGCCAGCAGGTCCGCTTGTCAATTTGTATATCGCGGAATTATGGGTGCTATTTATAGGGCACAGACAATGGAGGGCCAATTTTGAGCCTGCCCGCCCGAGAACCCGCAATCCAAAAAGTGGCTACGTATGGAATGCGGAGTCCGTACATGCTCTATAAAATCTCATGTCCATACTCTATAGTTCCATAATACACGAAAAGAAAAAAACGAAAAAAGGATGAAGGAGTCCGCAGTGGAATTGTAGATCACAGAAATTTTGAGTGGAAAATGTATATCACAAAACAAGAAGCAACAGAGTTCGAAAGCGCCAACCTGGCAACCGCAGGCATAAAATTGACTAAGTATGAAAAGGAACAACGGTCGGTCGGATTTGTATGGAATGCAGAATTCAAGGAATTCCGCATTCAATTTGTATATCGCAGAATTCTGGGTGTTATTTACAGGGCACGGAATAGTGGAGGACAATTTTGAGCCTGCCCACCCGAGAACCCACGATCCAAAAAGTGGCTACGTATGGAATGCGGACTCTGTACATGCTCTATAAAATCTCATGTCCATACTTTATAGTCCTATAATACACGGGAAGAAAAAAAGAGAAAAAGGACAGAGTCCACGGTGGAATTGTAGATCACAAAAATTTTGAGTGGAAAATGTTTATCACGGAACAAGAAGCAACAGAGTTCGAAAGCGCCAACCTGACAACCACGAGCATAAAATTGACTAAGTATGAAAAGGAACAGTGGTCGGTCGAATTCCTCATGTGAGGATATAGATGGAGATGAAGATATGTCAACACACCAACGTTGGAACCCGCGATCATAGAAAGGCGACTAAGTATATAACTAGAAAGCGATAATACACGGGAAGAAGACAACGGAAAAATCACTAAGTATCTCAGAGAATAACATCTATTGTTTTCTTATTAATGCAAATCCTTTCGAACCCCTACTGATTTCTCACCGGTAAAGGCATAAATTGCAGATCACAGAAGTTCTTTACGTGCAAGATGTATATGAGGGAACATGGGACATAGGTGTTGGATATCACAAATCCGGGACCTAGTGATTACATAATTGACTAAGTATCGAAAGGGACCGCGGTCGTTCGGGCTCATGGTGTGAATATATAGATAAAGAGTTGTCAATTTGAGAATCCATGAGGCCGTGATCATATAGCTGTGACTAAATAAAGAACCATAAACGGATAATAGAGGGGGGGAGGGGGGGAGAATTAAGAGTTTTTATACATTCCTGTGCACAAATTGTATATTGCGGAACTCCGGATGCTCTTTGCAACTTGCCGAAAATTCGAAACACAATTTTGAGGCCGTCAATCCGGTAACCCGCAATGGAAAAAGTGTGCAAGTACGGAACACAAAAACGTTGGCCGGGACTTGCTTTCGCTAAGCAAGATCTTCTTTGCATGTTTCTGGACAAGTTCTCTAGGGATGGTTGGTTGTCCTGACTTTTGCTTATTAATGACGATTTTTTTACACTTTTTGCATGATGTCATTCTAGTATTAAACCTTTGGTGTTGCATAATTGGAAAGAAGTACGGGGATGGGCAGAATAGGAAATAGTGACTAGGAGTTGGAGTTTTCGTCAACCTTCCAACGCGAGGATCCAAAATACGGTCACAAGGTTTCTCCAGAGGACGCAAGGCCCCGATGGCCAAATTGTATAGTTTAGAACATTTCAATGGATAATGTGTAACATGGAAGAGGGGATGATGTTGGGGTCCGATTGTCAATTTGTATATAGCGGAGCAGCGGGCACCAATTCTTTCGTACTAGTGTGTCCAGTTGTCACTAGTAAGAGCATATTTAATGTATATCAAGAAGGACGTGAAGTTGGTGGGGATGGAAGGCAGCGATAGATACTTTGAACGAAGTTAATGTATACGAGGAACCCGCGGTGGAATTGTAGATCACAGATGTTTTGAGTTCAAGATGTATATAACGGAACAATAAACAACCGAGTTCGTAAGTGCCAATCCGACAACGACGACCATAAAATTGGCTAAGTATGGAAAGGAACAGCGGTCGGTCAGATTCGTCATGTGAGGATATAGATGGAGATGAAGACATGTCAGCCCGCCAACCTTGGAACCAGATATCATAGAAAGGCAACTAAGTATATATCCAGAAAGTGATAATAGGTGGGAAGAAGAAAAGGCGAGTTCGTATGTGCCAGCCCGACAACCGCGGCTATACAATTGACTAAGTATGCGAAGGAACAACGACCGCTCATATTCGTCATGTGAAGATAGAGATGGAGATGAAGATATGTCAGCCCACGAGCCCTGCAACTACCGATCATAGAAAGATGACTAAGTATAAAACCAGAAAGTGATAATGGATAGGAAAACAAAAAGGGGATAAGGGATAAGTATCTAACAGTCGAAAAACCTTTATTTTTCGTTTATTAATGGCAATGTTTTCGAACCCCTGGTGGGTTATTACTAGTAAAAGCATAAACTTCAGATCACTGAAGTTCTTTGGCTGCAAGATGTATATGACGAAACATGAGACATAAGTGTTGGATACCACCAACCCAGGGCCTGGTGGCCAGATAATTGGCTAAGTATTGCCCAAGAGAAAGGTTTGATATCTATTTAAATAGTATTCATACTAATATGTATTATTGGAGAAATTTTTTATATTTATTTGAATAGTATCCATAGTAATATATATCAATGGATTGTTTCTGTTTCAAATGCAAATGATCTCCCAATTTGTAGGATGCTCTTGGGTTCGCAAATTTCGTTGAAACCACAAAAGTTTTGACTGCAAGATGTATATAACGCAACAAGAAACATGAATTTGCATTGTGGTTTCAACGAGATAAACTCCTTATCATCTATTCATCTTGTATTCCTTGCAATGACATGGGAAAACATCGACTCTCCATAAACATTAATATCTAATGTAATGAAAATTTGGTGTGATTTAAGTAATTAAGGTAGCTTCAGTCGTTCATTTATTAATGCAAAGCTCTTCGAACCCTTGGTGAGTTATCACTAGTTAAAGCATAAATTGAAAATCACGGAAGCTCTTTGGTTGCAATATGTATATGACGGAACATGGAACATAGTTGTTGAATACCGCAAACCCGGGACCTAGTGGCTAGATAATTGGCTAAGTTTTGCCTAAGAGGAATTTTTCATATTTATTCCAACAGAAGAAGCTACAATATATGCAAGATATTGAACAGGAACATTGTGTCAACACTTGAGTTGCCTTGTTGTAAGTCATTAATCCATTCTATTTATGGGACCCGAAGAATGGAAGCGGGACGGATCCTCCACTTTCTTTCTTTAAGTATAGGGCCAGTGCCACACAAGTATGGCCCATGACAAATTATTCTTCAATGTAAAATGTAAGCAACGAACATTGTAGCCTTTTATTTAAATTGAAGTAGTGATGAGCAGAAAGAAAAGCTTGTCGTCCATGTTTAACGACACACAGGGAAAAAAGGTACAAAATAAAATGAAAAGCAATACTAGAGATTGGAAAACACTTAAAAAAAAAATCACAATGATTCTATATTCAAATAATATGATTTAAAAAATACAAATGAGATTATTTTCCACAATGATTGTGATTTGGCCTGCCGCCGACCAGAAAAAATATGTACATTGAAATATTTGTAAAAAACGAGTTGAATATCAATTTCCAGTCTTGGACTTAATTGGTGCTGCCAATTAGATCTATCCCAGTTTTTTGAATAGCTTGTCTCTTCCAAATATGGCCTTCTTGCAATGGCTGGTTATTCAACATTCCATTGGTTGTCAAGTATTAATTTCCCTCTGTCGTCGAAAACTTGGGGTTTAAGGTGCTTTCCTTGCAATGTTCCTGACCATTGACATCCGAGACAACTTGGAAATGCGATCCAGAACAAATTCAAAGTCGAGGGTGTCGTTTTATGTGACATTATCTATGGGAAGGGAAACAAATTCAAGTATGTTCTGACTATTATTCTCCCTATATTTGATCATCTGTTTGGTTGAAAAGCCTACCTGAAGATTTGTATGTTGAACTTCTTTATTTTATTATAGTAAATTAGAAGGAATGTGCAAGCTAACTGCAAAATGTCTGGAAAGTGTATCAAATGCTGCAGAATGCATCAACACAGATCTAGCAAGTGTATCAAATGTTGCAGATCGTATCAGAATATATCTTTCATCATAGTGGTGGAAAATATGGAGGCCCACAGAAAGGCCTGGAATGTTCAGAGGTGACGCCAAATATGTGGAGTCTGCAACTAAATCTAGAGGAAACCGAACAAACTTTCACAAAGAACATGGCTTTCTGTCAAGTCGGTTACCACACCCAGAAGTAGCTCAACAAACTTTGAAATAGAAACTTTTGTAGTGATAATATGTCATTTTATCCACCCATACAGTTTTTGTTACCCGCCTCTGGTTACATTCGCAAATGCAGTAATATTTTGCATCGTTTACGAACATCATGGACCATTTTGCAAGCCACGTTAAGTGTGATGCCCCCGAGGAAGAGAAATTCTTGTGCGATCTGCACAAATCGATACACTTGCCAAACTTGTGTTGTTGGAAGAAACTATATACTTCAACGAAGAATTATTTTGCACGTGACCTAAAAATCCATTACAACTCCCAGCAAGAAAACAAAAGAGTTCAACAAACAAATATCTAGGCAACCTTTTCAACCAACCAAAGCATCGAATACAGGGAGAACACCAGCTAGAAGATACTTGTTCTTTTTTTTTCCTCCTCTCTGAGTTTCTATTGGATAACAAAGTTTTTTTTTTATTCAAAGCTCACGTCACATAAAACCAGTCTCTCTTCTTTCATTTGGGCCTCAATCGCATCTCTAAGTTGTCTTACATGTCCATGACCAGGACCATTAGAACGAAGGCATGCTAAAGCGCAACTCTTTGATGATAGAGAGAAATGGAAACAAGTATTTAAAAACAACGCTGGATGATCTTTCATAGATTTTGTGTTAATTCATTTTAATGATAGATGTTCTCGATATTTTTGCTTATTAATGCCAATATTTTCGAATATGTATGTTGAATACTAACTAATAGCATGTATTAACATTCTCATATCCGATCAGATTCTCAAATCTGACATCTAAGATATGCACAATATTAAAGAGGGACATTACATCAAGGTCTCTGTGGGTGACACGTTCATGCACTATGCCAAAGCCTTTAAGAAAACCAAAAGAGAAAATTTTTTTTTTTTGCAAATTCAAAATGCAGGCAAAAGAAATTACCAGATCCCATAATAGTCGCCTGTCTATTCATTTTAATGGGAGATGTCCTCGAGCTTTCCGCTTATTAAAGACAATCTTTTCGAACCTGTCTGGCCGGTTGTGAATTTTCAAAGAATAATTAATGTTTATTGGGAAGGGCGGAAGGTAGCGGGGATGGACAAGAGCGACATATGCTTTTCAATTTTCTGAACCCGGAAACATGTCAACCCGCCAAACTTTGAAAACTCGACTAAGTATGGAAAGGTAGGTAGGATGGACAAACTCATCGCAGGCAGAGGCACGGTTGCGACTTCGAGGAGTGCGGGGTCGAATTGTAGATCACTAAAGTTTTGGGTGCAAGATGTATACACCGAACACGAGCTGCCATAGTTTGTTAACACCTATCTGTGAAGACGCATCCATAAAACTAGTTAAGTATGAAACCGAACGACAGTCGGTCAGAATGACCACAGAAACATGAGAAACTATAGAACCAGAAACACGGTTTACAAGAGGGAAAAAAAAGGGAGAGAACAACTATATCGCTCACACGGAAAAACTTACTCTCATAACTATGAAACCATAGTAAGACATAAACCATGGAAAAAACATCGCCAGCTATGAAATATAGTTTGAGGCCGACAAACTCTACTTCAACGCATAAGAGATGTAATTTACATCGACTGCAAATTTTTTTGTCTGTTATTTTATCTTAATAGTATTTTATGGAGAGTCCATTGCAAAAGAATGTAACAACAGATCCAACTGCGGATGCAACATCCCAACATTGCAAACCCTATGCAAACAAGAACAAGCAACAAATAACAACCTAGTTAAGAAGCACCAAAAGGCCCAGTTGTAGTCGTAGGACCTGAACCTTGCAAAGTCGATTCAAACAACAATAAACAACACACAACGAACAAACAAGCAAGCAACAACCAACCCACTAGGAATGACGCAGTTCCAATCGCGGTTGCAGAACCCCAAACATGCAAACTGCAACAACACGAAAAACCAAACAAGAACAACAACAACAGGCAATTAAGAAATCAGTGGAGATGCAAAAAACAAACATGAACCAGTGAACCAACAATGGCGTTGAAGCATATAAATAAATAAAACGGAAGAAAATGTATTGTAACAAGCCTGCTAAGTAAACATTCAACGCTACCAAGCCTGTTAGGTAAACATTTAAGTCTGTCAGAAATGCTCTGTAAACATTTCAGAAAAAAAAAATGCAATGTAGCAGGTCTCTGACGTATCTAAAAAGTTTATAATAATAATAATAATAATAATAATCTATTTTTAAGGTCACGGCCAAGCCACACCAAATTGGTGTATGAAACCCCCTTGTTTGTGGGACAAGGGACCCTCCTCCGCCCAACGATTTGTCTTGTAAAGTCTACGGAGGTATACATACCCTACCCCCCTCTGGATTTGAACTTGTGACCTCTTAAGAGGAAATAGATGTTCTTAACCATTAGGCCCACTCAGGCTATATAAATTATGTAACAATAGTTCGAACAGTAGAGAATGTATTCGAAGGCCAAACCCGTCAACCCACCAAACTTTGAAAACTCGACTAAGTATGGAAAGGTAGGTAGGATAAACAAACTCATCGCAGGTAGAGGCACGGTTGCAACTTCGAGGAGTGCGGGGTTGAATTGTAGAGCACGAAAGTTCTGGGTGCAAGATGTATACATCAAACACAAGCTGCCATAGTTTGATAGCACCTATCCGCGAATTCCCATCCATAAAACTGGTTAAGTATGCAACCGAACGGCGGTCAGTCGGAATGACCACAGAAACGTGAGAAACTATAGAACCAGAAACACAGTTTACAAGAGGGAAAAAAAAGGGAGAGAACAACTATATCGCTCACACAACAAAACTTACTCTCATAACTATGAAACCATAGTAAGACATAAACCATGGAAAAAACATCGCCAGCTATGAAATATAGTTTGAGGCCAACAAACTCTGCTTCAACGCGTAATCGATGCAATTTACATTGACTGCAAATTTTTTTGTATGTTATTTTATCTTAATAGTATTTTATGGAGAGTCCACTGCAAAAGAATGTAACAACAGATCCAACTGCGGATGCACCATCCCAACATTGCAAACCCTACGCAAACAAGAATAAGCAGCAAATAACAACCCAGTTAAGAAGCACCAAAAGGCCCAGCTGCAGCCGCAGGACTCGAACCCTGCAAAGTTGAATCAAACAACAATAAACAACACACAGTGAACAAACAAGCAAGCAACAATCAACCCACCATGAATGACGCAGTTCCAATCGCAGCTGCAGAACCCTAAACGTGCAAACTGCAACAACACGATCAACCAAACAACAACAACAACAACAGGCAATTAAGAAATCAGTGGAGATGCAAAAAACAAGCATGAACCAGTGAACCAGCAATGGCGCTGAAGCATATAAATAAATAAAACGGAAGAAAATGTATTGTAACAAGCCTGCTAAGTAAACATTCAACGCTGCCAAGTCTGTTAGGTAAACATTTAAGTCTCTCAAAAATGCTTTGTAAACATTTCAGAAAAAAAATGCAATGTGGCAAGTCTCTAATGTATCCAAAAAAATTATTATAATTTATGTAATAATAGTTCAAACAGTAGAGAATGTATTCGAAGGCCAAACTTTGGATATGCTAGCATATCAAACATTGCCATAAATTTACCTAGCTGAAAATGCTAAACCAAACATTCGAACTAATGCTAGCATTAATCCACCTTCGACCAATGCATAAGAAAATATATGATTCAAAAAGACCATATACGATCAAATACTTTGGATATGCCAACATATATAACATTGGGAATAGCGAAGCCAACAATAAGACCTCCATTCCATTGTCCAATCAAATCATGAAAAATATGGTACTTTTTATTATATAAAAATCGATGTTTTTAGTTCCCTGGTTCCAACAATAGATAATATGCAAATATTTATGGTCAAAGGACAAACTAATATGAAGTCAACA
>JASDQU010323443.1:0-12272 GCA_032191745.1 Picea mariana
AGAAAATCCATAGAAAATGAAAATTCAATGTTAATTGTGCATTACATGGCGTAGTTAGTTTAGGTGATTCTGGAATCATCCACAACAATCTATTTAATTATTTAATTATTTAATTTTCATATTAGAAAGAAGTTTTTTTAATTTCACCTCTAACCATTTGGTTTATAATTAATTGGACCATTTCTTCCAATTATCCGATAATACATTCCACAACTTCCTTAGTTATTCTCATTTCATTGATTCATTTCCTAGTTTCATCAACCTTAATATGGAAATTATTAATATTCCCTATAACTACCTCTTGAAAAGCATTCATGCATTGGTTTGTACATAAATAATCAATACCATCCATAATTTATTACTTTTGTATGGTGATTTTTTCCTCTATATGAGTTCTCATTTATTCTATATAAGTGATTATCATCTTTCATAAAACATTCAACATTTATTCCTTATTGTGTGAAACCTTTTATCATTTCATCCTCCATTTCATCCTCATAAGTATATTCTTATCATTTTTTTTAAGAAAAAAGTGTAATATTATTATTTGAAAGTATTATTTAAGTACACATTACAATTATCATTTGGAAAAAAAAAAACCATATTATGTGAAAGTTGGGAGAAAATCCAAAACCCATAAAAGAGAAAAAGAATAAAAACAATCATGATACTCAGAATATTATAATGTAATAGAAAAAAATTATAAAATATTCCAAAAATCCAACATTGTGATTAAATAAAAAAAATCCAATTATAAGATAGTTTGAAGGGGTGTTTAGTAACCTTCCTTTCAATAGATTTCATGATATGAAGCATACCAATATTGGTGATGAAACCTACTTTTGATTGATGATATACATTACAATTTGGCTCTCTACAGATGTGAAACAAAATGGTATTATAAAACATGTCTCTCCAAAGATGAACTGTATCCATAATGCAATTAATATTCACAATCAGAAATATAGAAATTCCATTCATTTAGTGAATAATTATCTAAGAGTCCCCAAATATTTTGAGTGACTTTCATTACATCTCAATTACAATTCTAAGTAAAGCTACTAAGGCATACAATTCAACCCAATTGTTTGTACCCTTACCCACCCTAATATGAAAAGAAAAGAATTGAATCTCATTTAAATGAATAACACCTCCATCACCACAAAAACCTTGAAGATAATTACCATTTTTATGACAACCTACTATAGTTCTCATTTTTTAGGGGTCACGTTTAGCGGATTTTTTTACTCTCATTTCAAAACGTGGTGCTCCCATAATCAAACATTTTTAAGTGTTAAAATTATAACATTTTCAAGCCATGGCCTTAAAACTATGTAATGTCACAAACAAAACCTTAAAATCAAACAACAAAATGAAAAGTGGTGCTTCCAAAATCAGACTTTTGTGGGGGTTAAAATTACAACCATTTGTAAATTTGGCCTTAAATCCCCATCATGTTGCAAAAAGAAACATTAAAATCAAACCCCAAATTGAAAAGTGGTGCTTCCAATACCACCTTTCATTTTCCGTATCAAAATCACAACTTGTTTGAAGCCATGACAATAACAACCAATATCTTTGCAACCAAAATCTTAAAATAAATCCTTGGATTGAAATTGGGTTCTCCAAGTAGTATCCTTTTTGAGGACCCAAATTTACAACATTTTTTAAACCATGACCTTAAAAATGGATATCATCACAAACAAAATCATAAAAAAATATATTATTTTAAAATAAAAAGAAAATAAAAACTCCTTTAAAAAAAACATACAACAACATAACCAAATTTATAAAAAAAAGAATAAAGGAAGTTAAAATTAATAAAAAATAAATAAAATGTATAAAAACACACACTCTAACCCAAACAAAAATAAAATATAAAACATAAAATAAAGTAAAACAAATCTAAAAGAAAGAGAAAGAATAAACCCCCAAAAAATTAAAGTTAAAAATAAAAGAATAAAAATCATTTTATTTTGTTTTAATGTGTATGTATTTGGGGAGGAATGTGGGGTTTGTACTCCTCTTCTTTCTAATGTATACGGATAACTCAAAACAAATAAATACACGTAAGAAAATCAAGTGAGAGTTGAAGTATATGCTCTTGAGTAGAAATTATATTAATTATAAAATTTCTATGTATTTTTTTCTAATAAATAAATGGTTTTTTTATACAACTATAGGTGGTCATAATAGCTATGTCATAATTAGATATTCCATTTAAACCATATCCATAATACTTTTCATAATATTTTTATGAATCTCTCAATAGATCTCTATCCCTATCTTCTCTAATTTTACCTCATCTCTCACTTTCACATAGAGTTCTAGAATCACTCTACATCATTACAAACTTGTGATCCATGTATTTCTCTTCTTCACTTGGTCCTTGGAACTAGTCTCATCTTCATCTTTAGTATTTTGGTATTTTGTCTTCATCCTCATTCATCTTGTTGTACCCACAAAGAATAAACATTATTGAATTCCATATAAAAATATCACCATCCACTAGAGTACATGGCTCGTCGATCGTTGTATCCACTTCTTCTTTAGAAAATCTTTTCTCACACAGGGTTAATCAACCATTCTTCAACATTTTGACTCTCCCACATGCATATGAACTTTTGACAACCAATTAAACTATCTCACTTTCTGCCTCATATCCTACCCTTTCCCTTGCCATATACCCTCTTATTTCAACCAAATTGAGTATTAGATTTAACCCACCACTTATTTAGGTAGAGGGGAAGCAAGATAATATTAGAAGGAGAAATGGGAGAGGTTGAAACTCTCATTTTGAGGTCACAATTATTCTCAAGTTGGTAAATATGTTTTATATTTCCTCAATAATTTTTATATAAAAAACCTATGCCATTCCTTCATTTATCATTAAGAATCCCCAATGTTTGGGATATTTATCCTCCCCTAACAACTAACCTCCTCAATCAAGTGTTTGATTATTTAGAATGTTGAAAAAAAAAATTCCTAAAATAAAGATTTATTTTTGACAAGCTAATGAACCCAACTAGAAATCAAGAGAATGTCTTTAAGTCGTTAACCTTAGTGTCCCTCCACCAAGACCCAAAATCTTAAACTAATGTGTTCCCTTCGCATACTTCTAAGCCTCCATTAGATTTTATCCCTAGACTAAATTTCCTCAAAAAATTAACAATAAACAAGATGGAAAATAAATTTTCCTTGTTTCTTACACGAAAACAGAGACGATTCCTATAACAATTATGGCTTGATTGTTTTATGCAAGGCAAGATGTTATGTTATACTCTTTATCTAATCTAAAATAATGAATGTAAAATAGATAAATGTAAATAAAGATAGAATGAATGTAGAGAATGAATTGCAACAAATACAATAAGTATAATGAAACTAATTAAATATTAATATTAATTTAACTAATTAAATATTAATATTAATTCAATTGATAATAAATAATAATGATCATAAGTAATTATTAAAGGATTTAACTAAAACCTTCTTAGTTATCCATTCACAGAAAAATAAACTTCTTTTTACGCTTTTTAGGAGTAGTATGTTGAAATGGTGCCAACTAATTTTCCAAAATTTATTGATATGGGAAAATTTCTTTCCTATTATTCTTGTTTCGGTTAATTAAATGAACTAAAAATAGAATTTCTTTTTAGGCTTTTTAGGAGTAGTATGTTGAAATGGTGCCAACTAATTTTCCAAAATTTATTGATATGGGAAAATTTCTTTTCTACTATTCTTGTTTCGGTTAATTAAATGAACTAAAAATAGAATTGGTTAGGTGCACATTAAATTTATGTAATTGTTGGAAGATGTTGTATCTATGTATATGGGTAGAGGCAAAGCGTACGATAAGAGTGAAAAATGATTGTAATCGTGTTTTTTGTTGTTGCAATTCTCCCTTGAACAATAAGAAAACGAATTATCATTGTTTTATTTGTATATGATTGTTGTTGTATATTTTATTTTCCATTATTATTTTTATGATTATTCAACTAGTGGTATTAATGCAGGTGATTCAAGTCAAGCTGATCTGCGTCTGATCTACGTGAGTTCAAGAGAGCCATTGGGTGATCCATGTGATGGGGAGATATTTGTTGGCCTATCACTCCCTGATCCTTGCTGGAGGGGCGATAACCTGTCTCAAACTTATTCTCTTCGGAAATTCGTATTTCATTGTACCGTGAGCTCTTCGGGAGGAGAAATAATAGTCGATCATTGCACATTACAATGTGATGGAACAACGATAATGGCGATAATCTTATGATCATCACTGGCGTGGCCTTGTGGAGGGAGCGATAACCTTATGATCATCGTTGATCACAATTTACGCAAGGACCGATAATCGTGGCAGATGATATATATTGAAGGTAATATATATATATGAAGGTATATGCATGCACACAACTCAAGGTATATGCACACAAGGTCTTATTATGAGTGGATTTCTTATCAAATTATTTGTTTAATATTCCACCATTTATTTATAAAGATGAATGTATGGAAGTTATATAATGGGTGGATATCGAATAAAATTTGTTTAAGAAGTGGACATTTTTAGTAAAAGGTCTTAAGCCATATGTATATTAAATATTTGTATTTTAGTTTAAACTTTTTAATCAATATTTTTTGGTTCAATCTTGAACCGTATATTTTTGGCTTTCAAAATTTGAGGTGGAGAAATTCAATGAAAGAGGCAATTTCGAGTTAAGGAAGTTGAATACACGGGATCTCTTTGTGCAACAAGGATTGCAGAAGGCATCGTTCGGAAGTTCGAAGAAACTTGTGTCAATGCAAGAGCTCGCAGTACAATTCATTTGTTTCTGAAAGATGACATTCTATTTAATATTGTTGGAGAGGTAACAATAATAGGCTTATGGAGCAAGATGGAAATTCTTTATGTGACGAAATCTACATGAAAAGAAAGTTATTTCTCTTGGTTGTAAATATATTTTTACTACTGATATATCTTTACTGAAGCTAATAAAATATCTTTTTGTGGGTTTCTAGACATTAGTTTTTCCCTGGCATTACCTAAATTTCTGAGTTTTTTTTAGTTGAATGGTTTTTGTTCATTCTATTTATTCCACTGCAAAGTTGAAGAGAAATGTGTATCTTTAGGTTGCTAAGTGTATGGCATAATATTTACTTATTGATTTTGTCATTTAATTTCTACATTGTATCAAAACTTGCGCTCTGAGTGATAGTGAGCAGTGAGACTTTTGCACGAGGGTTGAAGGGGAAAATCTGTTGTTTGTTTTCCTTTGAAAAGTGGTAGGGAATATGGCTACATGCATTATATTTGAGGATTAGTTGGATGGAATTTCCAACTATTTGCAGTGCAAGGTCCGGATGTCAATTGTTCTGAAGGAGAAAAAGATTTGGAACTATGTCAGTTCTATTGTTGTGGCTCCCACGACAAATCTTGTTTCTTTCAATTTGCATGAAGTAAAGGAGAAAAAATATAAGAGGATTATTCTCGATGGGATGAAGGACCACCTTATATATGTGGGATGCACTTAAGAACTTATTTGAGGGGAAGAATGAAAACTGGAAGATGGCCTTGAAGGATAAGTTGCATAATACCAAGATGGGTAAGGGGGAGAGTGTGTCTTCCTATCTTACCTGGGTAGCTCAAGTGAAATATGAGTTGGTTGTAGTTGGGGAGGTCATATTAGATTCATAGTTGGCAATGATAGCCTTGAAAGGATTTACCAAGGAATGGGAAGTCTTCGAGAAGTGTGTGGTGGGGCATGAATATCTTCGAGTTTGGAGGGACGATTTCACTCTGAAGGAGATCTAGGAGGGATCTCATAACAATGGTCGGAAGGAAGACAAAGTTCAGGAGAAGGTTGTTCTTGTTGCAAAGTTAAGATGTTACTAGTGTAAGCAGTTAGGGCACCTTACTTCTCATTGTCATGAGAGGAAGCAGAAGAAGAAGGAACAGGAGGGGCCTGAGACCACCGCTACAATAACCATAGACTTTTCTTCCAAGTATGACAAGGAATTTTCTTTGGTTACTATAGTATCGAGTGTTGGTAGTAGAGGATTTGGGGGTGATTTCAATGGATTATTGAAAATGAAGCCTATTGTCACATGATGGAAAATTTTCAATTATTCCTTATTATCAAAGAGATGGGTCTTGAGATACTAGTGGAAAGTGAAATTTGTATGGTAGAGTTGTACATGGAGTTGGAAGGGTTGTATTCTTACTTGAGTATGGGGGATTGTTGGAGCTTGATAGAGTTCTCTATGTTCCATGGTTGAGGGTTAACTTGCTCTTAGTCTTAGCCTTGGAGGATGTTGGATATCGTACATTGTTCATGATGGAACATGTATTTATCTACATGGAGGGAGCGGACCCAGTTGAACCACAATTGATTGGTGATTGGGTGGATAGGTTGTACATGTTGCAAGGACAACATTCATGATTTGTGTTAGCATTCGATGAGGACCAGGGGATCCTCAGACTATGGTGAGCCCAATGTTACACATTATTTTCATCATCCCTATGACCGTTAATGATGTAAACTTATCTGTAGTTTTCAGAGGGGTCAGTAGCCTCAGTTCTTAAAGAAAGAAGGGAGAAGAAATTTTCTTGAGAAAAGAAGTTGCATTCTCCTTTGTAAAAACCCTATTAAAGAGGATGTTTGCAGGTTTCTATATAGGTAGGGTGTGAGAATGCCTAGTTTTCATAGGCTACACCATAGCTAGGTCGCGAAGTGTTCACAGGTTGCTATATAGGCAGGGTGCGAAAATGATCATACGTGGAAAAAATGAGCATGTTCTCGATGCTTCTAGAAGGAGAAACTTCCATGTTGAGGTGGCATCTGAATGGTTTGGATCTTACTCGCTTTCATGATTTAGTGGGACCATCCTAACCTCCTCACCTTATCCTCTTCAACTTATAAAAGGAGAGGAGCTCTCATGGAGAAAGTTAGCTTTGGTTAGATTTTTGGATTGGCTTGGATGAGATTAGCTTTTGGATGGAGCTTGGATTGAATTGAGCTTTGGAGATTGTTAGTTTGGCTAGATGAGCCATTTTGTCAGAATAGATTGTGAATATTTTCATATCTATGCTCTCAGAATTCTTGGAGTGGAAGTGTGTGGGGAATGAAGGGCAGTTGGAAGGGACCTTACGACATCAAAGCTATGGTTGTAATCTCTCTTTCATATTTAATATGATACAGTAATATGATTGTTTCTTATAAAGCTTGTTGTGTTTTATTGTATGATTCCTTGATCACACACATAGGTTTATATTGAGTTTATGCTATTACTATCACTTTGGTTGGTTGCGTTCTTTTGCAGGTTCATCATTGTATGAATGTTGGAATGGAGCTAGGATGGTGATGGAGAGAGGAAGTGGTGTTTAAATGGTATGTCATCTATCCCTCTTTAGTTAGTAAATTCAATATTTAAAACTTAAGGAAAGCGTCATGTTGTGATGTGTTTTGTTCTAGATCTAGGGAGATCTGTTTCTTTCTTTGGACTCGTAAAACAAACATCGAAAGGCACATATGGGACCAAACCACTCATTCCTAGGGTTCACTAAGCATACTCTGAGGGACTCGTCCGAAGGATGAGCTTACATCAAAAGCATATGTTATCCTCCTCAAGCTTACATAAAAATAAAGAGGTACTCACCAAAAATGGTGGGGGGAAATTTGGGAAAGAAATGTGTCTAAACCTGTATTCCATGGAAGAGTCTCCTTTGAACATGACACCCTTTCACTCACCTTGTGTCTAGGTTGGAAAATCCACTCGTCTCTTGATCATACTCCTTATAAGATTACCTGTTGGTCTGTGATCCCTATTGTTGAGTCAATATTTCCAAGACAGTTGTCGTGTTGTCAATATGTTCAAAGAGAATTTCAACCCAGAAATCCTTTTGTTGCGTCGGCCATTTATGCAATCCTGAAGCCTTCTATTGTGTCGGCCATCCCTGAGTCAGTCCTGAGTTACTGGTTACTCTGATCTACATCAAATATTTTTACCAGTTTCGTGTCATTGATGGGAGATACATTAAGGCCCTCATGTGACGAGTCTTTTCCTGTCAACTTCAACTCATTATCTAGGAATTAGACTTAGAAACTAATTGGTACCTTGGAATTTGCATGCCTCAATGGCAGGTTTCCTCTATTTTGACAGTGGGTTTTCATTATTGACCCCTGATCGGGAGATTCCACCGAGTGTTCGACTTCATCTCATTAATTCACATTCGTTGGATTGTACTAAGTGTACCTTGGGAGTCATTGACATTAATGGTGATTTCCCTCGCACCTGTTAATTGTATACACTAATAATCGGTAATCAAGTGGTTTCTACCATGTTCGACTTCAGAACATGTATTCACATGGTTAGATTCGTACTATAGAGTGGTGGAGATGAAGACCCTGGATATTTTTCTGACAGATCCAGGTTGCATTGGAGTATATTCAGTGTATTGTTACATAGATCCGCATTGTATGCCTCATGACTATGTTCAAATTTGAGTCTTTAACACATAGATCCACAATGTATTTTTGGTGGCTATGTTCAGATTTGAGTCATATCGGCATGGATCCACAGTGTATGTTTGGTGGCCATGACCTATCTTACTTGACATGGATATTCGCATGTCGACATTTATGCTCTGATTCATTTGTATTCTGAGTATGGGAATGCCTACCTTAGTGATGATATATTATTGTACTGTATTTCCTTGTTTTTTGGCAGGTTTTCGACCGATTGTTCCTTGTTCCCTACACACACTCAACAAAGTATTTCAGGTATCACTCTGTTCTAACTTCATACTTTGGGGGGCTCTCTGTTACACATTATTTTTATCATCCCTATGACCATTAATGATGTAAACCTATCTATAGTCGTCAGAGAGGTCAGTAGCTTGAGCTCTTAAAGAAAGAAGGGAGAAGAAATTTTCCTTAGAAAAGAAGTTGCATTCTCCTTTGTAAAAACCCTATTAAAGAGGATGTTTGCAGGTTTCTATATAGGCACGGTGTGAGAATGCCTAATTTTCATAGGATACACCATAGCTAGGTCACAAAATGTTCACAGGTTGCTATATAGGCAGGGTACGAAAATGCTCATACGTGGGGAAAATGAGAATCTTCTCGATGCTTCTAGAAGGAGAAACTTCCATGGTGAGGTAGCATCTGAATGGTTTGGATCTTACTCGCTTTCATGATTTAGTGGGATCATCCTAACCTCCTCACCTTATCCTCTTCAACTTATAAAATGAGAGGAGCTCTCATGGAGAAAGTTAGCTTTGGTTAGCTTTTTGGATTGGCTTGGATGAGATTAGCTTTTGGATGGAGCTTGGATTGGATTGAGCTTTGGAGATTGTTAGTTTGGCTAGATGAGCCATTTTGTCAGGATAGATTGTGAATATTATCAGATCTATGCTCTCAAAATTCTTGGAATGGAAGTGTGTGGGGAACGAAGGACAGTTGGAAGGGACCATACAACATCAAGGCCATGGTTGTAATCTCTCTTTCACATTTAATATGATATAGTAATATGATTATTTCCTATAAATATTGTTGTGTTTTATTGTATGATTCCTTGATCACATACATAGGTTTATATTGAGTTTATTTTATTACTATCACTTTGGTTGGTTACGTTCTTTTGTAGGTTCATCATTGTATGAGCATTGGAATGGAGCTAGGATGGCGATGGTGAGAGGAAACAGTGTTTAAACCATATGTCATCTATCCCTCTTTAGTTAGTAAATTCAATATTTAAAACTTAAGGAAAGCATCATGTTCTAGTGTGTTTTGTTCTAGATCTAGGTGGGTCTAGGGAGATCAATTAGTGCTCACACCTACCGATTTACCCAATTAACACCCAAGGGTTCAGCATTGCATTTTGAGAGAAGATATGGAGTATATTTTGAGCACTTGAAGTAGGTTCAGATGGTGTAGTCGAATAAATTCTCAAGGTGGAGTGGATTCTCCTAGGAGCTCAGGGTTCAACATAGCTGTGAGGAGGATTTCCTTTGGTTTGATTTTTTTGTAGGTGTTGAGGATGGCTCCATTTTCAGAGGGAGCACCTACTGAGTATAGTGTGATGGGACGAGATGATGCTAACAACAGTGAGTACATCCCTCGCTAAGAGGGAGTGTTATATTTTTAGCTGAGGAGGTACTCTGCATGTGTGTCTTATATGTGGAAGTAACCTTACATGTATGACTTTGAGAGAGATTTTCGAGAGGGATTGAGAGAGGACTACATGTGTGTCTTATATGTGGAAGTAACCTTACATGTGTGACTTTGAGAGAGATTTTCAAGAGGGATTGAGAGAGGAAAGAGGGCAGCAAGGAGGGTGAATTTTCCAAGAGAGTTTGGGCACAAATCCCAAGAGATTTTTATGTGTGAGAGTGATGGAACTTTCTTCTATTAGAGAGGCAATATTGTATGAATCTGTACAGCCCATACAACATGATGGGAGGGCATGGATTTTGGGGCATCTTGTTGCATGAAAATTGAGGCATCTTTTCTATTGTTTTTTTTTGTGAAGAGGGCATTTTTTTGTTGTTGTTTGTACAATTGTTAGTTGGGACATATTTTGAGGTGATGAAATAGGGCAACATCAAATAGGTACATAAAGATATAAGTCAAAAGTCAAAAAGAGTAAGCTAAAATGTTGGTACTATGGAAAATTTGGGCATCTCAAGAAGGATTGTTGGAAAATACAATAAGCATCCAAAGAGGACTCCACAAAGGAAGAAAATGAAGCTAATTAAGTTGAAACAAGTTCATGTATGACTCATGAGGTATTATCTATTTGTAATTTTTTACATTATCATCAACATTTGTTGTTAGATCATGGTGCATCCAATCATATGTGTCTTCATAGAAATTGGTTCTCAACTTACCAATCTATAAATGATGCGTTATTTTTATGGGAAATTATATTTCTTGTGTAATTGTTGGGATTGGTTGCATTTAGGTCAAAATGTATGATGGTACTATAAAAATGCTAAAAGATGTGAGGAATGTACCTGAATTTAGAAAGAACCTAATATCTTTGGGAGTTTTATATTCTTGTGGTTATAAATATACAGTTCAAGGTGGAGTATTGAAGGTGTCCAAAAGCATCCTAGTAGTCATGAATGCTAAAAGGATCGAGAATATTTATCAGCTAAAAGGAAGAACTGAATCATATCAAGAAGGGCAAAGAAGAAAATCAGCATTGCTAAAATAAGATCAAACTCTCACGAGCTACATAGTGGGAGTTGGACAATTCCCAAAACATTGTGGGATGAAAGAATATGCCATCTTTGTTACACTATGAGAGTAAAAGATGAAAAATACTTCATCTTAGATTGCCCTACCTTGAAAATATAAGATCTCAACTTGAAAATATTTGCCACAATACAAACCTTTCTAACTTCCTCAAACATCAAAACTATAGTAATCTTTGGAAGACTTCTCTCAATTCTTCTTAAGAATACAATTTTAAAGAAATCAGAATAATATGTTACCTTTTGAAGGTTAGATCATCCTCATCATCCTCATTAATATTTTTTCTCATCAATCATTTATAAAAAAAATTCTTTGATTAGTGACACTTATCCTTAGAAAAACCTAATAATACTAAGTTCATCAATCATTTATAAAATTCTCTTCAATTTTACTGATTTAGTTAACTCTAAAATTCTCTTCAATTAAAGTGAGAATATTCTAATACTTAATAAATACCGCAAATGCTCACACAAAATTACAATAATAACATTAAAAAAAAAATAATAATAACTTCCAAAATCTATTAATCCTGTAAAACTATATCATCATATGAATACTATTTGACACAACAAAATTTTAAAACATATATACTATATGACACCACAAAAGAAAAAAATTGATCATATGAATATGAATAGAGTACGACACACAAAATTTAAAAACTTTTAAATAGGGCGGAACGCGAATGGCATAAAATGAAAAGGACCGAAATAATTTCGGAAATCTATGAATATTGTAAGACACAATGAAATTTAAAAATGCAGAAATGATGATGATGTGCAGGTTTTCGGTTCGGAAAGAGAGCTACTTGACGTTCAAATTTGACGTTCAAACCAAATACAACTCATCTCTGCACAGTGGACATGAAATTTGACGTTCAAACCAGTAAACGATACAACGTGTATGGAAAAGATGATTACAGCGCAATTCTGTTGCAGGTTGTCCCGTGGAAAGTAAATCATGACAAATTGCACATAACAAACTATCAGTCTCACCATCACCTGTGCCCGCGAGCTCCTG
>JASDQU010323453.1:2628-12993 GCA_032191745.1 Picea mariana
GGTCCTTTAAGGCATTCTTTCTGTAAGTGCAACCAAACTTTGTCACCCACCTAAAACTTATGTGGCACTTGATGTTGATGATGGCACTACTTGTGATTTTCATTGGAATTATGTAGGATATCCCGAACCTATTGGTGGATGTGCTGGATCCACTCAATGAACTGGGTGGCTTTGTCAACTTTAGTTGGAGCAGGAGATGATTCGGTTGAGGTGAACGCAAGGGGAAGTGCAACATCTATGGGACCCAATGGTTGGAATCCCAACCCCACCTGAAAGGGACTGTGGCCGATTGAGCTATGCAGGGCTTGGTTGTAGCTATTTTGGAAATAAGGAAGGCTCTCATTGCATGTGTGAGGGTTATTTGAATTATACATGCAAAGGATATGCACAATCATTTGATTGACAACCTCGGTTTGGCCATCTGTATGGGGTGGAAGGCCGTGGATTTGGTGAGCTTGGTGTCCAACAGTGACTAGAGGCTCGACCAGAATGTGCTGAGAAATTGACTATCCCAATCTGAGACAATGGTTTGTGGGATTCCAAAATGTACCCAGACTCGTTCAATGAAGAGCTTGGCAGTGGCCTGTGTTGTGATGTTCTTCTTGCAGGCAATTAGAATCGCCATCTTAGAAAATAAATCAACAACCACAAAAGCACAGTAATTTCCTTGCTTGGTGGAAGGGAGGCCCAACATGTAGTCCATTGAGATGGATTCCCATAGCCTGTCAGGAGTTGGAAGAGGTGTGTACAGACCCTGTTTCTTACTAGTCAGTTTGGCAATAGCACAGGCAGTGCAGGACCTAATATACTTGCTGACCTCCTGTCGAAGTTTCGACCAGTAGAAATGTTTCTGTAGCATCACCACTGTCTTTTCAATGCCAAAGTGTCCTGCCACTTGACTGTAGTGGGCTTCCCAAATCAACTTCGTTCACTCTCTTTATGGAACACAGATATGGCCCAGATGACACAACAACCCATCCTGAAGATGGAAGTTATCGACAACTATGTTTGCACCTAACATTTGGTAGGTGGTGGAGAATTTTGGGTCTGTCTCATAGAGTTGGTTCCATCCAGATGTCTCATGGCTGTCACAATTGGTGGTCTGTTGAAGCAATCAATGACATGATTGGTGCTTCTTGTTTTATACTTGATGTTGAGGTGGAATTGTTGCAAGTATGTGGACTACTTATGATGGTGATCATTCTTCAATTTTCCTTGTGTTTGCATGAACTGCAATGGCTTATGATCAGTGTGGATGATTGTCTCCTTCCCCAGAATGTAATGTCTCCACTAGAGACAATCTTTCACTCTTTTCAATGTGAGGTGATAGTAAGAGGCATCGAACCTTATATACCCAAATGTATTTAGTATGGGATGTTGTATCTGGCATTTTGGAATCTGGCCTTTCAAAACATGTAGCACAAGTAATTCTCCCGAATGTTTGGATATGTTATAGAGGTAATCAAAACTGTAATTAAAGGTTTTTTTGAAGGCTAGGAAGGCATCATGATATCAACCTCCATGTGTCATTCCATGTCATCATCCATGTATTGTGCCATGACAATATTTTTTATGAAAATATTCCAAGACAGATGCTACATTTCAGTGCCATGTCAACATGTTTCATCTGTGTCGGTGTCATGTTCGTTGGCCTCTATGTCAATCCTTATTTTCTGGGACATTCAGTATCCAAAAGAAATTGTTGGTCATATCCCTTTGGAATCCTAGATGCTTGGATGCTTCAAGGTTTCATGTTAAGTTTTGAAGGTAATCTCAGGAGGGATTCACAAACCCATATATAAAGACCATCCAATATATAGGAGTTTTGTTAAATGGAAAAACTTGATGCATATATGTACATATGTGAAGGGTTCCACTTTGTGGTTCTACGGTGAAATAATATTAAGATATTTGTAGATCCAGATGATTGTTAGTAAAAATTGTTTAGGGGAGCCTGAATTATGGGATCCCTAAATGTGAAGTGTTCCACCTCTTGACATTTGAAATAAACCCACAAACCATTAGCTAAGATAAGTGACACATGGATTGTATGTCTCAACACATCAATGCTTGAGTTGTGCCATGTGGTATGGTATGGATGAAATGGATCCACATGGGTATGAGGTGAAATTTTGGCAGGAAAGGACCGAGAAATTTAAGAGGCTATAACTTTCAATATAGAACTGGGATTCAAGCATAATTATAGTCACTGGAAAGATCTTGACGAGAAGAAATTAATTATGATTTCAGAATTGGATTTTAGATGTGTTGTTTAAGACTTTATATTAGAGGAAACAAATAAGAAAGTTTGGAAACCCCACCATCCCAATGAGAGTTGGGTGTGTTACAGAGCAGTATCAAAGAATAGTTCAAACTCTAGGCTTGCATGGTCCAAATAGCAACCGAAAGGTTTGTTTGTCAAGATAAGATGGGTTGGTTGGAAAAATTATTTTCTTCGTTTAAAGGATTAATTAATATTTGTACAAACTTCTTAAAATAAGGGATGCATGTTAAATATCGTTACCAAAATTCTTTAGAGCGGGAGATCATTTCTCTTTCCTTAATAACTCTAGTAGAAAACTTAATCATGTTAACGTACAAAAGAGGATTTATGAGATTTCCTTGTTGCAATTATAAATAATCCTATGGGGGTTTGATGATCTAGACATGAATTAAGGGTTAAATAGAAATGTGAATTGAAGCATGAATATAGTCTTGTTGTGGGAATATTACAAGTCATAATCCATGTGTTAAGGGAACGTAATTGTATTCCTATTGATTTTTTCGTTAACAAACAATGACATATTATTCAAGCATTAAGGGGACACAATGAAGGGAAGAGATTAGCAACAGAGGATTAAGGATCAAATACTAGTAATTGAGATTATACAACCTAAGGATCCAAAATTGAACTTTGGTAACTTCCCCTAGATGCTATATGAATTCCAGAAACTGGGCATCATGGTTGTTTGATAAGTATAATGTTGTCTATTAGTGTGGGTGGACAAAGCCTTAGGAAATTATGAATTTTGTTTATTAGACTAATACCCTTATGGAAAATTCCTTGTGATTAGGGAAACTACATAATTTATATGTCTATTATCCTAAATGCATATCTATGCATGTGAAAGGTAGATAGTTGGAATATAAATGCACTATAGGCATGAGTAAACTCTTTGGTGCACATGGATATGTTGTAATCCATATAGTAATGATTTAATATACATTTAACATGCATATAGTAATGATTTAATATACTTTTAGCATGCATATAGAGTAAGGATAGTCTTTTATTGGTTATGATGGATCATGTTGGTTGTTGATGATATAACAATAGTAGAAAAGTTAACAAAATGAATGAAAATGTTGACAATTCTATTTATTATTTCATTATGAAGATAAGGAAAAGGATCAATAAAGTGTTGATCTATAATCTAGTAAAGGGAGTGCTTGGACATTCTCCATAAGACCAATGGATCAAATAACATCCATAGAGAGATGATAACCATACATGTATGGCATTGGTAAGTTCAAGCAATGATAAAAGGGAATTCGGGTAAGGAATTCCCTTGGTAAAGCTATGATGAGTAAGAAGTACTTGAGGCATGGAGAGAGATAGGAATTGGTAGCCACTATCCCCTAGGTAATGTTGTAATTACCTATTTTAATTTCTAATTTATGGAACGCCTTTGTAGAAAATGGGCGAGAGTGACCTTATGTTGGTTGTTGTAAAAAAAGGAAAACATATCCATGAGTATTCCTACGAGATTTGTCATGTGAATGATATTAAATTAAAATTCCAATGTGTATAAATGGGATGTACATGCATGGATTGGATGTATTATAGGTTCTTGGTATGAATGAATTCCT
Source organism: Picea mariana (assembly GCA_032191745.1). Taxonomy (NCBI): domain Eukaryota; kingdom Viridiplantae; phylum Streptophyta; class Pinopsida; order Pinales; family Pinaceae; genus Picea; species Picea mariana. The sequence goes on from JASDQU010323453.1 coordinate 6,499, forward strand.
GAATAAGAGGAATTTGAGGCAACTAGTGCTTTCCAGGTTTTGGGTAATGTTATGGATACATAGTTGACCTTGTTTAAGGGGTCTAATCATTTTTGTGTGGATACTATATTGAGGAGGATGGTATACCAATCCTTAGAAAGAGCTCGTGTGAGTGCTAAAGGAGAAAGGGAGCAAGAATACTCTATTGTTATGAAAAGAAGGAAATAAGATTATGCCTTTAAAGTTTTCATGTGAAATATTGTGAACAGTCATAAGATAGAATGATTTTACATAGATGTGCATGTGAAATTATGAATTGTGCCATTTGTAGACACACACATTATAATGATGAATATATCTAAGCACATTATGAATGCAAGTTGATAGAGTAGATGCTCATGTGTGAATTTATGATTTGAATGAATGATAAGAATACATGCCTATATTCTTTATGGAATATTGAGTAAATAATTGAAATGGTAGATTTTATGCTAATTCACAAGATGGGATCATTTCAAGTAATCATGGATATGCAACAAGGAAGGTTTCATGTTGGGATAGTTCCATAAGAAGGAACTATGTAAAGACTCTGTCACGAGGACAAATCGATAGAATTAATAACTACTAGGAAATCAAGCAGTGGGTTGTAAAGCATATGTGTATAAGAATCCTAGATTACACTTTGAGACAGGCATAAGCTAAACAAGTTGTTATTGATTTGATTTCCATATAGGGTGTGTGAATAATGCACCTTGGTTTAACAAATTTGTGAGCTAACCTTGATGTATTAGAATGTTTTTTGAAATTAGGGAAAATAGACTCTCAGAATGAGGAATGGTCAAGATGAAATTGACCACAACTACTCAAAGGGAAATAGAAAAAGCCATCTCAAAAGGGAAAGAACGCAAAAATAATATGGAAAAGGGATATTTTCATAAAAAAATTACTTGTTTAGTAGAATTATATTCTTTTAAAGAAAAATAGTAGTTGGGAGAGATAAATAAAGTATTAAAGTTGCTTGAATGAATATCTCGACCAATACAATGATTACAAATCATAGAAACTTCATGGAAATAGCTCAGCTAGGATGAGAATTCCATATTGAGTAGAGGAAATTGGAAGGGAAAATTCCTTGAATGCTCTCTTGTTGTTTATTGTGTTTCTCTAGAATGAGGGAAACTGATATGTGTAAATATCCTAGGATTAATAATGTTGATCATTGTGTAAAATTTCCCACAGTCAGGTTAATGTTTATGTTCACACTCATGAACGCATTGAGGATAATGTGGTAGAAGTGCAGTAGATATGCTAGGACATATCTGGAAATTGTTTGTTGGTTTAAAATGTGACTAGGAGACTTACATTATGAATTAACATGACAACTGATGTAATTTATGATTATAGATATTGTGTGCAAAAAATATGGGATTTGTTAAGGAGACGACTACCAATGGTGGATAACCGCATGCAGGGGTAAAACACAAGAATGCTATTGTGAAAGAACTGATGAAGGGATCCTATGAGTTCCCATAAAACATCAGTTGATGAGGTAACATAAAAAATGTTGTTGTTAGATAGTTAGGTATAATATTTATCATGCTTATGTAGCATGTGATCTGATGGGAATTGGGTAAGGATTCACTTAGATATGCCTTATATTTGTAATGATATGTGTATGATTATAATTGTTTGCATGAATTCCATTAATACCTAGGTAGGGCATAATTATGGAAATGATGGATTAAAATCCTTGCAGTGAACTGAGGAAATGATATGTCATATTACATTGAATTTACAATGGATGATTGTAAATGGTTGTGCTCATAAGTGGAACATATATGTTAAATTCATTGAGGGAGTGCATTTTTGCATGAATGGGCATGTATATGATTTCCATTATGGAAGGAAAACCTTCATACATTCCAAGAGAGTTGTGGTAATAACAATGAAATTAATTGAAGTAGTCATAAGTATCAGTGCCTTGGATACCAATAAATAATGAATGTGTAGTTAAATTTGTTGATGATTACAACTTCGCGAGACATCCTCCAGGACACGTTCTCCTCTGAGACTAAGTTGAATGGACCTGTGAGAGAGCCCATGTGTTGGCTATGCCCATGCGATGGGTGTTCCATTCCTCTCTGGACTGAGATGAGATGATGTGTGCCCCTGTGTGGGGTGAGGATTCCCATAAGATGGGTGTATCGTTCGTCTTTGTATTGAGATGAAACGATGTGTACCCTTGTGTGGGGTGAAGGTGCCCATGTGATGGGTGTGCGTTAGACTTTGGACTTAGTTGTTATGACGTCTGGTCTCCTTCCTTGTGGACTCAATTGAGTCAGGCTTGAGATGGTACTCCAAATGATTCTCCTGTGGACTCAGTGAGATAGATATATGTTAAGTAGGACATCCCTATAGCTAAGAACATGTGAATGTGCCCCTAGTGGCTAAGTACTAGTGGATGTGTGAGATCCCTTGCTATATTTTTTGAGAGTAAGATTTACCTGTAACCCTAATTGTGATGTAAAGGTTAGAGGTCGACTCCACCATATGTGAAAGATAATTAATGGTTATTTTAATAATTAATTATTTTGTGAGTTATTGAGGTCATCCCTATTGTTTCAATAGACACCACTTTTGGTATATCCAATCTTGTATAAATAAAGTTGATTTCCCCATTGAGGAAACACACTTGTCACTTGTCATTTCAAAATTTCAGCAAGTACATTTTTAGGGATGAAGTGCGCACCTCTATTGGGTGCAAGTTTCAAGGTAGTAGAACACCCTCTTGTGTGCATTATGGTTTCATGGTTGGAGGATATTCTCTTGAGAATATAGCAAAGGGTTGTTGGGTTTTCTCCCTTGTTGAGAAGTATTTTCCCAGGATATTTATTATGTTCTTGTGCATGGTATTTCTTCTTTTGATCTTGGTTATTGCAACAATTGTGAATGGTGTAGCTGCATTTGTTTATGGTTCAAGTACATGACTAAAATGAAATAAGCCTCATTCTTGAGCCAAGCATAGTGAAAATTTTACATGGTATCAGAGCATAGGTTTTAAAGAAGCCATTGCACAAGCTTCTAACAATCATCCTCTCTCTTTTGCAGAACCGTACGACCTCCTAGGGTTTCCATAAATCCATATGACCCTCTCCTTCTTGGGTGTTCCAACACTTAAAACTAAAATGTTGGGGATACAAATTGCATAGGGGTGTACAGCCTCCCTCAACGCACTTCCAACAACTCTTAGATTGTAATTCCATTTTTTATTTTAGTTTTGGCTCTAGGGTCTCTAGGGTTTCACAATTTTCTACAGAAAATTCAGACTTAGGGTTTCTGCAGCTCATTGAAGGAGATTTTCATCTCACCATGTTATTATGAATTTCAAGGCTTATTGTTGGCTGTCATAATCCCAACGAAACCTAATATTTCTATCCTAGCCTAGCCATTAGGTTCTGTAACCCAGTTGGTAAGGGTTTGTGAAGAATCTGAAAATATCATGAACAAAACTATGATGGAAGATAAGCTTGATGGATCAAAAAAATTCACTTCCTAGAAGCCAAGACTTCAAAGAGATGAATACATCAAGGAAGAATCCTTCTTATTCATTTCATCACTCTTAGGTACGATCCCTACTGATAATTATATTTTGTTAATTGACAGTGGTTCCTCCGGGCACATGACCGGATATAGAGATCATCTAATAGATCTTATTGAGAACGATACCAATATACATGTTGTACTTGGAGAAAATGACAGATATAATGTGAAAGGGGTTAGAAATTCTACATTCCAACTAGATTCTAACATACCTATTTAATTAAGTTAGGCATTGTATGTACCTGGGATGAAGAGGAACCTTTTCTCCATTTCTAACTTAGAATACAAAGGCTACAAAGATACCTATTCTGAAGGAAAATTTCTTGCATGGCACACAAACTCACATATAAACTCTTCTAGAGTAATTGGTGTTTGAGAAAACAACTTATACAGGTTGACTATCTAACTAGTCCATGCCTTGTTACATGATACTATCATCTTGAGTGAGCTATGGCATAGGAGACTTGCTCACATTCATTATAGATCCATTCCATCTCTACGGAAAATGGTAACATGCCTTCCAGAGATACAAATTCAGTATAAAGATGTTTTCATAAGTTGTTCCCTTGGAAAAAATGTCAAGGGGTGCTTCTTGAGTACTGACAATAGATCCAAGGAAATATTGGACTTGATACATTCATATGTGTGTGGGCCAATGACTGTTTCCTCCTAAATGGATATTTGTACTATGTACTCTTCATAGATGATCACTCTTGGAAAACTTGGATTTATTTCCTGAAGACCATGGATGGAGTCCTTAAATGATTTCAAGAATTCAAATCTCGGGATGAGAACCTAACCGAAAGAAATATTAAGGTACTAAGATCAGATAATGGAGGAGAATACACCTCCAAGGATTTCATTAATTTTTGTATTGAAGAAATGATCAAAAGGGAGTACACAATTCCTTACAACCCTCAACAAAATGGGGTTACAGAGAGGAAAAATAGAACCATCATTGAGGAAACCAAATAAATGATACATGATCAGAGTCTACCTATGATTCTGTGGGTAGAAGAATGCATGAAAGAAATATATGTTCATAATATGAGTCCTCACCAGATTTTGAAGAACAGAAATCCTGAAGAATCCTTCACTGGAGTGAATCATGAGATTGGACACTTTAGTATATTTGGGTGTCCAGTGTACTTTCATGTACCCAAAGAGAAGAGGTCCAAGATAGACCCTTAAGGAAGAAAAGGTACATTTGTGGGATACATTGAATCTTTGAAGGCATATCAAATCTACATCCTTGGTCAAAGACAAATTGAGGTGAGCAGAGATGTTGTCTTTGAAGAAGAGATATCCTTTCAAAGATCCAAAGAATCCAAGATGGAGATTGATAATGAGACAGTACCTTCTCCCCCTTCAGCATTTCATAGGGAGACAACCATTATTCCAATTGATCCAATTGTTCCAGTTGATCTAGGTTCTCTAGTTGATATCCCTAGAGACATTGTAGTAGGCTATAAAAGGCAATCCTGGGATCAACAAACCTTGCAGGAGGTAAAGGGCCATGCAACTCCTCAAGGCACGTTCCAAGAGAGAAAGAGACCAAAGATATTTTTGAGCTACTTTTCATCCATGAGCCACATCATTGACACTGATCCTTCTTTTCATGGAGAAGCAACATGTCAGCAGGTATGACAAGATTCCATGGCAGAAGAGTATCAATCCATATTTAAAAATGATGTGTGGGATATTGTTCCGAGACCAGAAGGGAAATCTATAGTAAATTCCAAGTGGATCTATAAGATCAAGCATGTGGCTGATGGAAGTGTCAAGAAATACAAAGAGAGAATTGTAGCCAGAGGATTCTCACCGATGGAGGGAATTTACTATGAGGAGACATTTTCTCCAGTAGCCCGGTACAGTTCCATCTATACCATTATTTCACTAGCTACATCCATGGGTTGGGAACTACATAAAATTGATGTAGAGACAACCTTTCTCAATGGTGAGATTGAGGAAGAAGTTTACATCGAGAAACCAGAGGGATTCATGATACAAGATGAGAAAAATCATGTGTGCAGGTTGAAGAAATCCTTCTATGGACTAAAGCATGCACCTCGTGCTTCGTATGAAAAGATGGATGAATTATTGGTGAGATTGGGCTTCAACAAGAGTGTTGTTGATCCAAACCTATATTATCATATTGTTGGTGACGAGTGCCTAATATTGGTCCTATATGTGGATGGCTTATTCCTCACCGGTTTAGAAAGACTTATTGTTGAATGCAAGCGAGAATTGACTTCTGAATTTGAGATGAAGGATCTGGGTATGATGCACTACTTATGGGGACTATAAGTATGGTAGAGGACTGATGATATTTTCTTGAGTCAAGGAAAATATACAGTGGATATGTCCTAATATATTCCTCTAGTGTAGACATGAGTTTGCAGGGATATGCTGATGTAGATTGGGAAGGGAGCACAGTGGACCGGAAGAGCACATTCAGTTGTTTTTTTACCTTGGGGTCTTCCATGGTTTCCTGATGCAGCAGGAAATATATCTCTATGGCCTTGAGTACCACAGAAGAAGAGTATATAGCATTGAGTGTGGCAATACTCAAAGGAGTGTGGCTTCACAAGCTCCTGACATATTTATTGTATCATGAGATGGATCCTACCATTATTCATTGTGATGACCAGAGTCGTGTGAATCTCTTTGAGAATCCTGTGTTTTACAATAGATCGAAACACATTGAGATAAAGTATCATTACATCGAAGACATGGTGCAGAGGAAAGCAGTACATGTGCAGTGCCTTCCTAAACATGAGCAGATTGCAGATATCTTCACCAAACTGCTTTCTAATATGAAGTTTGAGTACTTCTGTGAGAGACTTGGTCTGGTTGAGAATGCCTCCCTAGCTGAGAGGGAGCGTTGATTATTAAAACTTCATGAGATATCCTCCA
>JASDQU010323454.1:0-11376 GCA_032191745.1 Picea mariana
AATTAATTAAGCAATTATAGTGACCAACAGTTGGAAAAAATTGGTATAGAAAGTAGCTATTGTATGTAATTTGAGTTCGACCAAAACTTAATGCAAAAGTCCTGTAACTTTGATGAAAAGATTATAATTGTAGCAGTTGGATGTATTGTTTTCCCTTTCTTTTGTGTGTGCTTCCTGTTATATTTACTCATATATTTTTCTTTCTAATTTGAAACGAATTTTTGAACCTGTGGATTTGCTGAGAATTTCCCCTTGTTCACGCCATTTAGAAAAAACATTTTTCTTCTAAAAGTTAACTCTGAATCAACCGTAGCGGTGCTCTGAGTTACTTCCTATAATTTCTCTCTGCCACACATTACTACTTTTCACTAAATATTGTTGCTCTCTTAGCCTTTATCCTCTCAAAGTTTAGTCACTGAATCATTTGTTTCTGTTGTTTCATTGAATCGACTCCATAGCCCAAAGTCTTATTTTCTTGTGCCAATATAACCAAAACCCATTATATCAAAGGTGTGAAATCTATCCACTTCTTCGAATCCATATCCTGCGTGGAGACAAAGTCTCTCGAGAGAGCCCTCTCCAAGTCCGAAAGGCTAGTTTTGGGCCTCAAAGTTGGTTGAAAAAGTTACCTTCGTTGTCTGTTTATTCAAACATATTTACGGAGTACTGACATTATGGTGTTGTTGCCAAGGCATGAAATTGAATAGATTTTTACCTGGGAGAATGACTAACGTTGTAGTTTTACCCCTGAGGGTAACAGAGTGACAAACATATTCACCGGCTGAAAACCTTTACCCTGGCGACTCCAGTTAAAAATACCAATAGCTCAAGGTAGCGCAATTCAGGAACCCTAGCTCCGAAGACGATATATACCAGAGAAAATCCCAACCCAAACCCTATAGAGCTTGTGTACAACCTTGAGAAAATTTTGCGCAGGACTAGAGAGAAAGCATCGGACTTGTTCTATTACCTGGATAGAAGTTTGTCCTTACCAAAAGATGGCATGCAAAGCATCAATGACCTTGAGTTTGACACATTGTTTAAGCAAACCATGTTCAGGTCTAAGTTAGAAACCAGCTTGGATGAGATATTTTTCGATCAGAAGAGATTCCAAACCCTAGTGTCCAATAATATTCCTCAAGTTCCAAAACCTCCTAGAGCCATGGCTGCCAGATTCGCCCCCCTCGTTCTGCCAGCCCAGCTGCATGATCTGCCCTAGAATTACAACCAAAGGATTAAACTCTACGATATTGAAGGGGACGTTTCAGCCCATAAGCATCTGGATTGGTTCAATGACTTCGTCGACATGGAAGAGGTAGACTATGCAGAAGTGAAAATGAGGTTGTTCGCATAGAGTTTTGCGGGGGAAGTGAGGAAGTGGTTCAAAGCCCTATGACCAGCAAGTATTCAAGACTTTGTCACGCTCGAAACGTCTTTCATAAATAGATGGGGAGACAAGAAGAACTCCTTGTAGTTTTTGATGCAGTACAATAATATGAAGAAGGAACCGGATGAGATGGTGCAAGAATTCTCAGCCCGTTTCATGAAAATTTATAACTTGATTCCTACAGAAGTCAAACCACCTGCTGGGGTTGTGCAGTTATGGTACGCTAACTCTTTCAAAAACTATTTCTCTTTTTTGTTGAGAGAAAGAAGATAAACAAACTTGGACGCGATAATGAGCAATGCGATCGAAGTTGAGGTAAATATGATGGCATCGGGGAAGATCAAAAAAATATTCAATAGAGGCGATAAGAAGCCCTAAGAATACATGCAACCATCAACGTTGAGATCCACAGATGAAAATTTTGATTTAATGATGAGAACCATGGAGAAGCTAATGGAGAATATGTATGTAGGAAATAGACTTGATGCACGAGAACAGCATGACCCCCAGCCCAGGAATCAAAACCTCAGGAGAGGTCAGGTTCCTCAGATCAGACAGAGGGAGCAGAGAGATCAAGGTGACCAGTAGACAAGGCCTCCATTCCAAAACAACTATGCAGATGAGGACTTTGATCAGATGTTTGAAGACCGAATGCATTGTTGTGATGACAAGAACCTACACGTGTTTGTTGGCACAAGGGCAGACCCAAGGTTCAACGCTCAAGAGCACACCAACAAATCCCTAACTACTGGCCCTTTTGGAAACACCTGGGAAGCATATGAAGTCTCACCCGAGGTAGAGGAAGGGGTGGTTGCAAGACTCAAGTGTCTGCAACCTTAGCTGGTACACAGATCTGTGATTATCTTTCTTACAGTGCACTTAGCATCAGTTATTCCTTAGCATACATTCATTAATATACTTTGCAGAAGTCACAGAGCATCATAGTGAGTTCTTATCCTAAGAATGATTTAGTACTTATTCACAACAATATAGGTTAGATTCAATAGATCAAGCACTAAGCATCTCATATATCAAATCTAATGTCCATTCATTCATCAACAACACAAAGCATGACTAGATCTACTTAACCACATCAAGCACTTAGCTAAGAAAGAGATACATACATAAGAACAAAGCACAAAACACTATACACATAGTTACCATGGTTCACCCCCACCCTGGGGCTACGTCCACAAAGTCTTCTTCTTTATATTATCTCAGTCAAGTAGTTTCAGCATAGAGCTTCAGTAACCCTTACTTTGCACAGGACAGAAGATTTGTGTAGCTCGGTAGATCCTTCTTCCTTGCACTTAGCACAAACCCTTCTATAGTCTCCCACAGGGACTTTCACTCAACTCTGCAAGTCTTACACAAAATGCACAGAGCCTTACAATACTTGATCTCACAGATCCAACTCTTAGCACTGTAGCCAACTTGCACTAAGCAATAACTTCTACTATTTCTTACATTGCCTATCTATTTATAGATTACAAAATGGGCATAAACATGGGYAAACCCATGGCCTGACATCCCTTTCCTGTTACATCAACCCAAAACCCTAAAATGGACCCCAAAATAGGTCTTTCTTCCTCATTTTCTACTTCGCGTTGTGCTCCTTCCTTGGCAAGTTGTCGCAGTCCCAAAAGTTGTTGAGTAAGACCAAGTACTCTTCAAAACTTGGTCAAGGGCGAACAGGCCCCCAACACTCACCTGTGACTCATCCCGAGTCACTCGGGTCTGACCAATTCTGCTTCAAACACCTCAAGCTTGGCTCGAGTGGCTTCGACCTGCTGCAATGCGACATCCTCTTGTTCAGTAAATTCTTGGAGTATTGTGTCATTGAGCAGTCCTTCTAGGTGTTGTTCTGCAATGATGACACCCTTTTCAAGTTGATCTCCTTGGCTTTCAAGTTCGGCGAACAGTTGGCATGCCTTCTCTTGGAGTGGTTGCAGTCATTGAGAGACGTCCATTACTTTACTTTGTAGCATGTGTACTTGTTGTTGGGTTGTGTGTTGCTTTGTGAACCTCTTCATTCTTTCGACTGGGTTCATGGACTTTAGTTGCACTTGTAGCACATCTACATGCTGCTTTTCTTCGTGGAGCTATGCCTCCAATGTTTACAATTAATTCTCTACGAGGGTTTCATAGGTCTGGGTGCTTCTAGTGCTTAGCTTCCTACATTCTGAAGCCAAAGTTTTTAATCGGTCGACTGTTCTTCGAGCAGTGTCTTCTCTTAGATCTCTTATCTCTTGGGGTGTCTCAGGCACGGCGTGGATCTCCAGATCCGTGATGCATTGTTGAAGTTGTTGGATTACTTCTTCCATTTGGGTCACTTGTTGCGGAAGACGATCTTCCATCTTCACTTCTATGGTTGTCACAGAGCGTAGTGCCTTGTGAACTCTTTATTGTGTTTCAAGTTGCTCTGCTAGCAACTGGTCCTTGGTCTATTGTAACTGGGCTTTTTCCTCCTCCCATTTTGCTTGTAAGTCAAGTTTCTCCTTTTTTCCTTTCTCTATCGCTCTTCATGTGTGCTTTGTGCTTGCGCCAAAGCCTTGGTGGATTTTTCTATGTCTTCTTGAGCTCATCGAAGGTGAGCTTCGAATTTCTTGGTGATCTGGTGTAACTGTGTGGGCTCGTCACTTGTTCCTGATATTTCCATTGTTAACAGTGCCGTAGAAGCTGCTTGGCTGGACTGAAGTGCCTACTACGCTTCTTTGAATTCACCCGTGATCCGGCGGAATAATTCCTCTTGCTTTGCTTCTTTATTTTCTGCAAGCTCTAATGAAACATCATTCAGCACGGCAATTAAGAAGTCAAAATCATCTGGGGTAGAGGCAAGGGTGGTTGTAAGAATCAGGTGTCTGCAACCTTAGCTGGGACACAGATATGGGATTATCTTTCTTACAGCACACTTAGCATCAGTTATTCCTTAAAATACATTCATTAATATACTTCACAGAAGTGACAGAGCATCGCAATGAGTGCTTATACTAAGAATGAATCAATACTTATTCACAACAATATAGGTTAGATTCAACAAATCAAGCACTAAGCATCTCATATATTAGATCTAATGTTCATTCATTCATCAATAGCACAGAGCATGACTAGATCTACTTAAGCACATCAAGCACCTATCCAAGAAAGAGATACATACATAAGAACAAAGCACAAAACACTATACACATACTTACCATGGTTCACCCCCACCCTGGGGCTACATACACAAAGTCTTCTTCTTTATATTATCTTAGTCAAGCGGTTTCTGCACAGAGCTTCAGTAACCCTTACTTTGCACAGGACGGAATATTTGCACAGCTCGCTAGATCCTTCATTCTTGCACTTAGCACAAAGCCTTCTATAGTCTCCCATAGGGACTTGCACTCAGCTCTGCAAGTCTTAGACAAAATGCACAGAGCCTTACAATACTTGATCACACAGATCCAACTCTTATCACTATAGCCAACTTGCACTAAGCAATCGCCAAGTGTACTAAGCAATAAATTCTACTATTTCTTACATTGCCTATCTATTTATAGATTACAAAATGGTCCTAAACGTGGGTAAACCCATGGGACGACATCCCTTTCCTGTTACATCAACCCAAAACCCTAAAATGGACCCCAAAATAGGTCTTGCTTCCTTATTTTCTGCTTCACGTTGCGCTCCTTCCTTGGCAAGTTGTCGTAGTCCCAAAAGTGGTCGAGTAAGAGCAAGTACTCTTCAAAACTTGGTCAAGGGCCAACAATGATCCTGACAAAGAGATAACATGATAGGTACATGAGCATAAATGATGATTCTATGCTGGAGACAGACGATGCATGGATTGAGGAAACTAATGATGCACTTTCCTAGGAAATGGAAGAGTTTCGAAAATGTTATCAGAATGCCATCATGCAATTTCAGAAGAAATATAACCTCAGGAGCAAGGAAGCATCTACTAAGCCTCAACAGACCAATCCCAAAAGGAAACCTATGGTGTACACCCCTTCTACAAGTCGACCGAGGCCAGAAAGCACGAACAAGGATGCGACAGAGAAGGCAAAGACAAAAGAGGAGGCCCCGAAGAAAACTTTAGAAGAAAACCAAGAAGCCAGTGGAAAAGAGGTAGAGAAAGTCTTCCCTCCCTTTAAATTTGAACATAAAATGGCTAAAATCAAAATCTATGTCCCTTTCAATGAACTTATCAAAAAGGGTGAATACCAAGAGAAAATTATTAAAATGTTGAAAAGGGGAGGGACCCCTTCATAACGTTATGTTGGATTCAGGTGCGTCGCACAACCTCGTGACAAAGGTGATCATGGACGAATTAGGTTTGGACATCAATAGACATTATAAGGATCTTTTCTCTTTTGACTCAAGGAAACTCAACTGCCTGGATCTCATCAAAGAATTGGTTGTGTCATTGGCCTAGATCCCTTCGAAGAACATGGTGATGGGCATGGTCCTGGTGGATATACCCTGAAAGTTTGTCATGTTGTTATCCAGGTCGTGGGCTACGAAGTTAAAGGGGACCCTTCAAATGGACATGTCATACGCCACCATCCCTATCTTTGGCCAAGACAGAAGGTTGTATAGAGAAGTGTTSTTGAAGTACATGGTGAGMAACAAGACWCAGCCAAATAACCATCCCATATACTCCATTGACAYTGAGGTTGGCTCTTCTATATTCTACAATGACCTGAGTTTTGAAGAAGAGGAGTCAACAACCATCATGGCAGTCGATGAGGAAACCTCACGGAAATTAGTAGAGTGCGCCAACTCAGAGGACCGCACAAAAAACGGGATATGGAACATGTGTTTTGATGGTGCAGTCAGCAAAGAAGGGGTTTGGCTGACATGTGGGTAAGCCCCCCTTAAATGGGCACAAAGCTACACTCATAAAAGCTCACGTTAAAATGCACAAACAACATAGTCGAGTATGAGGCACTGATTCTGGGCCTGAAGGTGTTAAAAGAATTAGTCACAAAGAGGATAGGAGTGCACGGAGAATCTGAACTGGTCATAAACTAGGTTAAAGACATATATCAAATAAAGCACCCCAGGTTGAGATCATATAGGAACTTGGCACTGGACCTCCTCGAGGAATTTTTTAAGTATAACATATCTACTATCCCAAGGGAGCAGAATCAGATCGTCGATGTGTTGGACACCTCGGCCTCAATTTTTGAAATCCCCATCTTCCCAAATAAAAAATACGAGATTGAAGTCAAACACAGGTTGGCATTTCCTGATAATATCAAATACTTGTAGGTGTTTGAGGATGATAAGTAGGTAGAAATATTTCTTTAGATGAGTGATGAGTTCGCTAACATAAACATTGATGATGAATTTTGTTGCAACGAAGATGGGAGCACGGATTCATCCAGTAATGACTACCCTTTCCAGAACTAGATCGCGGGAAGGGACATAATACAACTGAAGAATAACATCATTCCAAAGGGGTTAGTGTCGTTGGAAAAGTTGTTTCATGAAAATGGTGTGGCTAAAAACCCCAAGATCACTACAAATGAAGAGGACGTGGAAGAGTGCAACATCGGGACTGAGGACAACCCGAAAATGATCAAGTTATCGAGAACGCTCAACCTAGAGGTCAAGAAAGACTACATAAAGCTCATGAAGGAGTTCCTCGACGTTTTCGCATGGAGTTATGATGATTTGAAGGTGTATGACACTAAGGTGATCCAGCATGTTATCTCTCTCAAAGAATATCAGAAACCTTTCAAACAGAAGTTGAGATGGATAAACCCCCTGTTATTGTCATTGATTGAGAAAGAGGTAAAGAAAATTTTGGATGCTAATATTATTGTTTCTTTGCAATTCTCTAAATGGGTAGCTAATTTGGTACCCGTAAGAAAGAAGAGTGGCGAGATAAGACTGTGTGTAGACTTCCAAAATTTAAACAAAGTGTCCCTCAAGGATCAATAAACCCTTCCCAAAATGGACTATATCCTGCAAAAGGTAGTGGGGTCCCAGAAGATGTCCATGTTGGATGGTTGTTCGGAGTAGAATCAGATCATGGTCAACCTAGACGACAAAGCTAAAACACCTATCACAACTCCATGGGGAACATTCATGTACGCCAAGATTCCCTTTGGCCTAGTGAATGCTAGAGCCACTTTCTAGAGGGAAATGGACATCGCGTTTGCTGATGAAAAGGATAGGTTCATTGTAATCTATCTAGACGACATCACGGTATACTTTGCCTCTGACAAACAACACCTCGAGCATTTGAAGAAAGTTCTCCAGAAATGTAGGAAGTTCGGCATATCTCTAAATCAAAATAAATCACATTTCGGGGTGGAAGAAGGGAAGTTGTTAGGACATATTATCTCGAGGGAAGGAATTAATATAGACCCCAACAGGGTTGAAGGTATCTTGAATATTGGCACTCCACGTGGTAAAAAAGAAGTGCAATCCTTCCTGGGAAAAGTAAACTTCTTGAGGAGATTCATCTCGAATCTGGCAGAGATTATAAAACATATCACCTGCATGCCTACAAAGGGAAATAAAATCAAGTGGAACCCGGAGGCCAATAAATCGTTTGAAGATATCAAGGTGGCATTAACTAGAGTACATGTATTATCCAGTCTATATTTCACAAAGGATTTCATCATGTTTTAATTCGCCTCAGAACATACGATTGTTAGCGTGTTGTTATAGAAAGACGAAAAAAATTTCGAGAAGCCTGTAGCTTATTTCAGCAAGACGTTGCGGGATGCTCCACTTAGGTACGACATCATGGAAAAAAAAAGTGTATGCTCTAGTGAAGGCTTTGAAGGAGTTCCGGATGTACATATTGCATTCCCATGTCATTGCTTATGTGCCCAGCAACTCAGTAAAGGATATCCTGACTCAACCCGACCCCGAAGGAAGGAGAGGTAAGTGGATAGTGGCCATGCTGGAATATGATTTGGAGATCAGGCTGATGAAATTAATTAAGGGTCAAGACCTCACGAAGCTAATGGCGCAATCAAACTCTGATGTTGCAGGAATAAATTTTATCATCGATCTGTCAGAGAGTCCTCAAGAAGAAACGACTGTGCAGGTGTCCCAGGAGTTCGTCGACTCACCATGCTATGCAGATATCATCTATGTGTTGAAGAATATCCAGGCCCCTCTGGGAGTAAGTAAGACTAAGGTCAGATTTCTCAAGCTTAAAGTGGTTAAGTTATGCATCTTGGACAACTCACTCTACTGGAAAGATCATGTTGTTGAGTTGTTTGCTGGAGAATGATGCAAAGCGAGCCACAGAAGAATTTCACAAGGGAAACTACGGGGGACACCATTACTAGAAAACCACCACGCAAAAAATCCTCAGGGCGGGTTACTATTGGCCTACCATTTTCGCAGACATGTACAAAGAAGTCTCAAGCTGCCACAAATGTTAGATTTTCGATGGGAGAAGAAAGTTGCATCCCCTACCACTAAAACCGATATCAGTCGAGGCACCTTTCATGCAGTGGGGTTTGTATTTCATAGGGGAAATAAATCCACCATCCTCGGTGTGTCACAAATGGATACTCATGGCCACCGACTACTTCACGAAATGGATAGAAGCAATCCCCACAAATAAAGCTACCGATGCATTCATCATCCAATTCCTGGAGACAAACATCCTGTTGAGGTTCGGATGCCCCGTCAAGATCATAATAGACAACGCAGCTGCATTCAATTCTAAGAGGATGGAAAAATTTTGTAAGGATTACAATATAACCTTGGGGCATTCCATGGTGTACTACCTATAAGGAAATGGGTTAGAGGAATCCTTGAATAAGAGCCTAACCTGGATCATCAAAAGGCTCCTGCAAGACAATAAGAAAGCCTGGCATAAAAATCTTATCTATGCACTATGGGAAGATCGGGTTACCACCAATAAGTCCATCTCAACGTTGCCTTTCCGGATTGTATACGATGCAGACGCAATTTTCCCTACCACACTGGGGTTTCCCATTAGAAAGTTGTTGCAAGAGAAGGAGGCTGAGCCAAATGACACACGGAGAAGAAGTGTACAATCGATCACAGCTCCACCAGGAAAATATGAAGAAAGACTTTGATAAGTGTTCCAAACTAGATGATTTCCAGATGGGTGATCTAGTGTTGAGATGGGACGCGAGAAATGAGGACAAAGGAAAGCATGGAAAGTTTGAAAACCTGTGGATGGGTCCATTTAGAATCGGTGCGCATCACAGAAATAATTCTTGTTTTCTAGAAGAATTGAATGGGGAGTGTGTTGGTTGGGGGCCTGTAAACAGCAGGTTCCTCAAACATTATCTGATGAAATAAATTTTGTTTAAGTCATTTGTCATTGTAAATAGTCATTTTTATTTTTGTGTCAAGTCAGTAGGTCATCAAAAAGTTTAAGCCCGGAGTGAAGGCCTTGATTTTATGCTGAGTCTTTTAGAAACTGCGTCGATACGTTTAGGTTACGTCCTATTTTTCATGTTGCAGTGTCAAAGAGTTGAAATAAAGCCCAATGGTCAGGAACCTGGTCTATTTTTCTTTGCTACCTCGTAGGGAGGATAACATCCCCATTGGAGCCAATTGTTAGCGCTGCCATTTTTCTTTCAATTAGAGTCGGTTTTCAGTATAGTTATAGCCCATGTGTCAAAACACGTGAAGTCAGGTATGTAGAAATGAAAGGGTAGAAGTCAACAAGTGGTCGGTTGGCCCTTGGAAATGGGAAGGGATGTCAGAGTTGAAACATACGTGAATGGTATGGGTATGTTGTTCCCAGAAAGTCAGGTCCTGTCAAATTTAGTCTCTATGTGCCCCAGGTCAAGTCAAGTAGTTAATGAAGGTCGCGTCGGCAGGTGCTATAATTATTATCAGTTCATCATAGAGGCCGAAGGAATGAAAAATCATGGTGTTCACATCACGTATGCCCTGCAACCCTTATCACATGTACTTTACATGCAGGGATGTATTATGGATAATATGTGGTTCTATTCGAAACATCTAGTCGCCATGAATTCAGTATTCTTTAGCACACTTTTTCTTTCCGCCCGATCTTTTATAAATCCCAAAGGTTCTACACCCATTTTGTTCACGAAATCAAATCCAGGCTATGTCTATAAGTTTCTTGTAGACCAAGGTCAATCAGATTTTCCATTTTGGTCATCTTCCCGATATACTTCGCGTAAGACAGATACCGATTGTGCCATGGTGACCTCTCAGAACATGAAGAAGGGTACACGTAATTGTAGGATCGCTAGACCCGAGCCCCAGAGTGATTGGGATTCATTCTTGCTCACGACAGGCATCCCCAAAGATAAAAGGGGGGTTTTTCCTTTACCTGCGGGAAAGACGACATCACACTGCCCAGAACTTGGAGTGTAAGGAACTGCGCAACAAGAAGGGACAATAGAATTCTTGTCTCCCCAATAACAAATACATTGGAGAAAGGGCATACCAAGGAAGAACAAGGAAGCTGGGGAAACTCGAATCTTAGACGAGATGCATGCACGACCAATTGTTGAACAATTACTTGTGTGTGTTGTCTTCTTGGAGCCTTTGGAAGGTACCATTCGAGAAAGCGGGAGCAGGACAAGGAGGATCAATTCCATGGGTTCAAATGATCAAGGGACAGCTCAGCAGCTGAAGCAAGAAAAGCTAGCCATCGCTGAAATGTACTAAGAGAATAGGGAGCTGAGACAACAGCTAGTGACAAAGATCATGGAATCATTAGCAGCACGAGGTCGCAAAGGGAACATGATGTGGCTAAAAATATAGATCCAGGAGGTGCGGGATACGATTGTACAGTTGCATGAAGAACATCGGTTGTCAGAAGAAAGGTATGCCAGACACTCCAGAGAATGTGAAGTGGCTGAAGGGATAGCCTACGCAGATCTCACCTGTGAGCAAAAGAAAGAATATTAGTCGATTTCTTTCTTGTATTCTCAAACAGATGCAAAATCTTGACAATTTTGAAGGAAACGTCACCCAAGACATTTTTCCATTTTAATAACGATTGTCACTATCTACATCCA
>JASDQU010323459.1:0-12404 GCA_032191745.1 Picea mariana
AAGGAATACAAATTTGTGCAAATACTTGTGTAGAAGACTCTTCAAAATAAAATGTTTGATCTTCCGATGGCTTCTCTTCTGGCTCTATCTGTTCAACCTCTTGCATTAAATCTTCACAATCTTATTTATTCCCAAATAGAACCTCCAATATGGTCCATAATTCATTTGGAGTTGATTCTTGTGATTTTTCATATACTTGATGGAAAAATTCGGGAGAAACAGACATGCAGATACATCCTATGGCCATATATTGTCAGTTGAGAAAGTCATTTTTCTCATCAGTGGAATCAGGCTCTACTTCCATTGCCATAGTTATTTGTTACAATCCTATGCATTTGAGTTGAAGCATAATTTTTGGCTTCCACTCCAAATAGTTATGAGGCGTGAGAAGTATTGCCGGTGAATAATCCATCTTTTTTGTATTCTTCAATCTTCAGTACCTACAAAAATAATTTGGTGTAGCTTTTTCTTAGCAATCCGTTGGCTCTGATACCATGTAAATGTGTTGAACCTGCACATAATATATCTAGTTAGAAAATACCACACACATTTGCAAAGAGAAATTGAGAAAAAAGAAGCAAGAGAGAAAGAATGGAAGAATTCTCATTAACCATATTCCACACTCAAAGAGTGAATAGTTTAGAATAGATATAGGATACATGAGTAACTAATGCACCATAGTGGTGGTCTAGAGTGATCTGGACACACACCAACAATTACGGGAGTAAACTGCCACCTAGTCTTAGTTAACTAGTCTATCAGTCTTCTGTTAACTGACTGAAACAGAGTGAAGTGAGGAGGAGATCAGGGAATCATGAGTAATGCACAGGTCCAGTGATGATCCCAATGTTACATGGTGATAATCCCAATGTATCATCTAGACTCCACTCCACTGACCAAATTGAAGTGAAAACTGGAAAGAATATTCTCCTAGAGGAATATTCTCCCTAGACTTTAGGAGACTAGATAATGACTAATAAACATAGGGAAAACCTTAGGAAAATTAAATCTTAGGTGTGTGTCAAGTACTCTAACAGAGTTGACGTGTGTCCATAACCTTCAATGGTCCAGTTCTTATTTCGGAGCTTCGGTACTCTGGGACTTCGGGTTACTAGAACTCTGAAGTAGTTCAATTCCTTCGGAGTGATAACCTACCGAATAAGTCATAAGGCAGTGGTGACCGCTTGTTGTCAGTTAACACCTCCTCTTATGTTATCCTTCCACTATTCTTGATCAACGGTTGAGAATGCTCCTGAAGTAGATCAACGGTTAGCGTTACTTCATGATTTACGCTTTACTCTATCCTTCCACTATACTTGATCAATGGTCGAGAATGCTCCCAAATTAGATCAACGATTATCATTAACTTTAGCCTTCGACGCTTCAGGTATTTGATAGTAGTAGAAACTAGATATCCCCAAAGGACTTACTCCCGTAGTGACGTAGCTTGCTGACATCACTATTGACGTGGCACTAGCTGAGTGGCTGCCACATGTCACCTAGATTCATGACTTTTGTATACCTAAAGTGCCAACTAGACCTTGACACTTGTCACCATCTGAATGTGCCACGTGTCCTTGATGACGTGGTATTTATTGATGTGGATTTCCTGATGTGTCACATGTCTTCCTCTTGGATCTAACGGTTGTAGGTTCATCTAAATCCTTGATCCAACGACTGTGATCAGTTCTAGATCAACGGTCTAGATTCATTTTGGTCTTCAATACTTCGGGTTATTCATTTTTCCCACTTCCCAATTCTCCCGAAGTGAGATTCCCCCAATAATAAACCTCGAGTAACTTGACTTCATCTAATGATCCTTCTTTGACACAAAAATCTTAACACAATCCAACGGTTGTCAGGAATTCAACTATTCAGGATCTTGGGCCTTGCTTATCCTATCCTTCCACTTTATTTTGATTAGATGATCAATATAACTATCGAAATTTTTCTTAGATCAGACGACTCATGTGCTTCCTTGATCTTAACAGCTGGAAAACCTCCTGAAGCTCCTACTTCAGATCTGTTAGTTGAGATCTAATTCTTCCCAACCTTCGACTTCCCCTCAATATGACGGTCTTGGACTGTCCCGAAATGATAATGGACAACTCCTATGTGTCATCTCTTTTGTGCCTCCTGTGCATCATCTCTTCTGAGATTTTTGGGTTTATACTTGGATTCCAAAGGAACCAAGATTGTTGATCTTGTGGGAATTCGATCCCTATCGCGTTTCTGCAATGTGCTTTCCCTTCTGATCTTTGATTAATGTTTCTTTCTTTTGATATGTTTCATCGCTATTTCTCCTGAGCTTTTAATAACTATTTGTGCATTATTTACTCTTTCTGTACATGGATTCTTTGTATGCTACATCTCCCGAGATTTAGAGTAATAGGATCATTGTTGATTCTATCGCGATCAACAATGATCACGAATTTCTTCTGCCACAAGGTGATCTTCCTCTGCCCCAAGGTGATCTTTATTTTCTTCTGATTACTGTACATGTTGGACTCATGTTGCCAGCAATGACAACACATAATCAATAATGCCAACAACAAAGACATCTCCTACAAATAATTCGATATGTTATATTAACACACACACACGTGCCATTAAACTCGTCTACTATATACATAAATTTTATATATCCAACTTACAAGTACATCTATAAGTTGTTTAAATATTTAACAAATATATTTTCAAACAATTGAAACATAAAAATTACCTTCCCTAACAAGATAAAAAACTCTATCGCCATCGATTGACACTATAGTTTCATTAGATTCCATCTTCTCTGAGCTTGCAAGTGGCATTTTCCCTTTTATATTAAGTTCGATATGTCTCCAAGCTTTAACATATTCCACATTTTTGTTTTTGCAAATCTCTATGGATTCTGTGTCCTCTATGCAAATTGAACAAAAATAAGACTCATTTATTCTATCAAATGCAAACACATTTTGATAGCATTTTGTTTTAACCGAATGCATTTTTCATGTCCCATGTATTGTACCGGCTTTAAATGGGATTGATCTATTTACATCTTGGATTTCAATTGATCCGGATTTAGGAGTGGAACAAACCAATTAACATACTGAATACAATGAACACAAAGATATGAAGAATACCACAGATATCCACTGAACAATATCTTCTATTGAATAATGAAATAGGTTAAAACTGTAAAACTGGAACACTTGCTCGAATGGTGGTAGCTATCTCTGAGAAGAGATGTGGTTTCCATGCACATCAGTCTGAGAAGAATAGATTACAATGAGGCTCCAAAGGCCTTTTTGATATTACTCATGAATGCCAAAACCCTAAACATCCAAAAACCTAACCCTAGAAGGTGAAACGCCAAAAGTCACGTGGCCCCCTATTGGTAAGTTGGTGTAAGTTGGTACCTCAACTTCCCAGGGTCGTAACTTTTGCATGCGACCTCCATTTTAGGCGTGTGATAGCCCGTTGGAAAGGTATTTCAGAGAGCTACACATTCCTCCATCAAAATATGACTCCATCTATAGTTTAACTGTGACGATAAAAAAAAATAATGTTTAGGGCCCCAAAACGACCCTGGAAGTACAACAAGATGTGCTGACATGAAAACATACAAAATAAGCCAGTTGGATTAGGTGAGAGGCCGCTAGTATCCCCTGGAGGATGTGTGGTGCTTCAGATATCCCCATAAGTGTATAAATCACAACTAGAAAGAAGTACAAAAGAATGTGCTGAACAAAAATGGACAAGAGGAGCCAGTTGGAATAGGTGGGTGGCCACCAATATCCACCTGGATCAATCCTCCCCCCTTAGGAAGCAATGGTCTCCATTGCATTGAGTTCTCCCATCAAGTGAGGAAACTTCTTCTAGATTTGGACTTGGGTGAGCCACTTGCCTTGGTGTAGGAGTTGCCCTGCCTTGACAACTCGATAAAGTTGGATCCTCTGCTGGCGAGTGCCCTTGACCTATGTGTCCACTATCTAATCCATGGATGCATGTTCTATGTAGTCAGGGTTGAGCTTTGTTGGTGTCAACTGTTCTACGATCTTAGAGGTGTCCAATAAAGGTGGAAAATATGGTCGAAGGAGGTCCAAATTGAACAATGGATGCAGGCCAAGGAAGGGTGGGGTGTTGAACTCAAAAGCATTGCTACCCAATGCCTTGTTGATAGTGTAAGGCCCATAGTGAAGTGGGCGAAGCTTCCGATGGGGCCCCATGAGACGCTCCTTCTACAAATGTAACCAGACTTTGTCGCCAACCTAAAACTAGTGTGGTACCCTATGTTGATCATGGCGCTACTTGTACTTAGCATTGGATTTCTGCAAAATCTCCTGGACCTGTTGGCGGATGTGCTGATTCCGCTCAATGAATCCGGTGGCTTTGTCGATAGTAAACTGATCATGTGAAGAGTCTGTCTATGTGGTGGCAAGAGGAAGTGCAACATTAATGGGTCCCAAGTGTTGGAATCCCAAACCCACCTGAAATGGGCTATTGTAGGGAGCCATGGAGAGCCCCATTGTAATTGTATTGAACATAGGGGAGAATCTCGTCCTAGGTATGGGGATGCTTGGAATTGTACATGTGCAGGATGTGCACAATCATTCAATTTATGACCTCTATTTTACCATCGGTTTGGGGGTGGAAAGCAGTGGATTTTGTGAGCTTGGTGTCCAACAGTGACCAAAGACTTGACCAAAATGTGTTGAGGAACCTGTTGTCCCAGTATGAGATGATGGTCTACAGTATCCCAAAGTGGACCCACACTCGTTCGAAGAAGATCTTGGCACTATCTTCTGCTGTGATATTCTTCTTGCAGGCTGTGAGGATGGCCATCTTTGAAAATCGATCAATGATGACAAATATGCAGTCATTTCCTTACTTGGTGGACGACAGGCTAGACATGTAATCTATTGAGATGGATTCCCAAGGCTTCTCGGGAATAAGAAGAGGGGTGTATAAGCCTTGATTCTTAATGGTTGGCTTGGAAATGGCACATACAGTGCAATATCTGATATACTTGCTGATGTCCATTAAAAATTTTGGCCAATAAAATTGTTTCTGAAGAACAACCACTGTTTTCTCCATGCCAAAATGTACTGCCACCTGACTGTAGTGGGCTTCCCAAATCAACTTGGCACTCTCGCTTGTAGGAACACAGATATGGCCCAGGTGGCATAAGAGTCCGTCCTGAATGTAAAAATTGGTGACAGTCACGCCTGTACCCAAGAGATGATAGGTGGTGGCGAAGTCCAGATCTTGCTATTAAAGTTGGGGCCACTCAGATGCTTCATGTCCACAGGAATGGAGCATAGTGGTGAGTGCAGCCACAAGAGGCCGATTGAGGCAGTCAACAAAATGATTTGAGATCCCTGTCTTATACTTGATGTTGATATGGAACTGCTGCAGGTAGGTGGACCACTTCTGATGGCAGTCATTCTGCAATTTCCCCTATGTCTGTATGAACTGGAGAGGCTTGTGATCAATGTGTATGATCGTCTCTTTTCCCAGAATGTAATGTTTCCATTGACGACATGATTGTACAATGGAATACATTTCCTTGTCATAGGTGGGGTATTTTTAGATAGTATCAGAGAGTGTCTCACTATGGTATGCCATAGGATGACCATCCTGAGTGAGAATTGCACCCACAACATAGTCAGATGCATCAGTCTCAATATTGAACGATTGCTGTAGATTGGGAAAGCAAAGTAATGGAGTTGAGCACAAGCGATGCTTCATATCATTGAATGCTCATTGTTGTTATTTACCCCACATGAACTTGGCCCTACCACCGCCCTTGGTCTCCTAGCTGAGGGCCCATGCAATATGGGAGAATCCTAACATGAACCGTCGGTAGAAGTTGGCTAGTCCCAAGAAGATCTATAGCTCTGTTAATGTGTTTGGGGCTGACCAGTCATGGATGACTTGGATCTTAGCTGGATCAACATGTACCCCATGCTCATCAACAATGTAACCCAAGTATTGGACCCTGTTCATGCCAAAAGAGCATTTTTCCAAGTTGGCATTTAGTTGTGTTGCCGCAGAGTGCTCAAAACCTGATGAATACGCTGCATGTGCTCCTCCCACGTTCTGTTGAATATGAGAATGTCATCCAAATATACCACCACAAATGAGTTGGTGAAGGGTCTTAATACATCATCCATAAACCTCATGAAAGTGGCTGGTGCATTTGTTAAGCCAAAGGGCATGACTAGCCTTTCGAAGAGACCTTCTTTAGATTTGAAGGTTGTCTTCCATGCATTAGTTGGTTCGATGGGAACCTGGTGGTAGCCATACTTTAGGTAAATCTTGCTGAAGAAATTCCCCCCCCTTGAGTTGGTCAAGAAGGTAATCAATCCTAGGAATGGGGTACCGATTCTTGACTGTGATTTTGTTTAAGGCTCTTGAATCAATGCAGAGTCACCACGTCCTGTCCTTCTTTTGAACCAGTATAATCGGGCTTCCGCAAGGGGAGGAGCTGGGTCTGATGTGCCCCTTTTGAAGTAGATATTGGATCTGTCACCTAATTTTGTCATTTCCCATCAATGAGCGATGATAGACTGGTCCATTAGGTAGAGGTGCATCAGGGGTCAGAGAAATTTGATGCTTGACTTGGAAGTGTGTTGGTACCCCTGTAGGTGAGGAGAAGATGTCTCTGTATTCTTCCATGATCCCGTCCACTTGCTTCTGCTGCAAAGAGAGGATCTGTGTAGAGGCCACAGATGTGGTGGCAAACTTCTGCTTACTGTGAGGATGGATCACAAAGAAGACGAACTTCCCAGTATGTGAGATGACCTTACTTCATTGCTTAGCATAGATTAAAGAAATAGTAGTAGGCGATGCTACCTCTGGTATCCTGTACAATTTTCTACCCAAAGTAATAATAACACTGTGGGGTCTAGACTCATACACAACATGATGCTTCCACAAATATGGTTGTCCTAAAAGAACATCACAAACATCAATGGGAGCAATATCACACAATACCTCATCTTTGAAAGGCTTGATGCTGTAGGGAAGACGATAATGTTGGTTGACACGAAGATCTCTTCCTTGGTGAAGCCAGCTGATGGTGTAGGGCTGCGGGTGCGGTGTCGTTGGCAGGTCTAGACGCTTGATGACCTCTGTTGAAATCAACTTCTTCTGACTTCCGCTATCGACAATGAAATGAAGCATAGTCCCCTTTACCCACATCTGCGAGTGAAAGAGGCGTTCTCCTTCCTTTGGTTCTTCTGGTTCGCTTGGTCATAATTTGGTGGTAGCGACAGTGGCACTGGGTTCAACATCGATAATTCGCTTCCCTCCTTCAAGATTTGATTCGGAATCAGAATCGGCCTCTGAATCAGAAGCCTTCAGTTCGGCCATGAGTGACTGCTTGGAGCAACATTCTTCGGTGTTGTGCCAATGGATTTTATGATACTCACACCATTTTCCCATGTAATTCTTTGTCTTCTCATTTCCCTTCTTGTGTTGTGGTTTGGAATGGTTGTCCCAAGGGTGACCATCTCAACTTGGTCCCTTGCTGTGTGGGTTGGGGTTGCCTTTTCCCTGCTTCGGCTGTGAGGGGTTTGCAGATCCAAACTTCGCCTTTTCTGCTTAAACTTCTGCTCAATTTTGACCACATATCTATAATCCCTTCCCAATGAGGCGATGTCCAAAAAATCCATTTATGTTTGAATATATCTATGCAAACAACTGTGGTATTTGAGCACCAGATGATTCTCAGATTCTTTGATACCCAATTTGGTGCGTATGGTATGGAAATTATTGGTGAAATCTTGTACTGTCTGGTCCCTTCCTTAATGTAGGGTGGTCCATCTAGTGTACTGGTCCTCATAGCTTCCAACAGGGTATTACTATTATTTAATGGCGCCCCAGAAGGAATCTCATGTAGGGGCCACCACAAACATTTTAGATTCCTCTATGACCCTTTGCTCAGAGCAATCATCCCACTAGTCTTTAACATGGGGAATGTAACGTCCCTATCCACCAACAGGTCGGGCAATGTCATAGAGTAAACATCTTTCTACTCTGATACCAATTTGTAACGTCCCCAAGCACCAACAGACCAGGCAACGTCACAGAGTAAACATATTTCTGCTTTGATACCAATTTTTAACGTCCCCAACCACCAATAGACCGAGTAACTCCACTCTAGAAAACTATCATGATCGAATACACACACACACACATATAGTGCAATTTTCAACCAGACATAAACATTCTGTTCATACATAGATTAATGCAGAAGCGACAATAAACATACAAATTTACAGATGATTTACATTCTGCTATCACACAACATAATGCATAAATAACAGTAAAAGCATGCATACAATATTCACAGGAAAAACCCATAAATATAACATCATATACAGGAAATACTCATCATTATAGCATGTACAAATACACAACATGTAAATGAACAGAGGATTGGTACTTATATTTTAATTAAATTACACCAACTTCATGCAGACCTTCCACAAACCTCCCAGTCTTAGACCACACTGCTCATCACTCTCAGCAGTGGGTCACCCCTGAGCTGCGACTAAGCTCCACCGAGAAAGGGATTCCTAGGCTAGGCAGGGACAACAGGAAGTTGTACAATACAACATGAAGGATTTTCTCCAAGGAGCCACTTATGACCACAACTTACAGACTCTCATTCCCCACATGCCTTTTCCACCCCATGAGTGTACACCTTCACTGTCACACAGTCCATCGGCTACTACACCTCCCTTTCCAGGGCTTCAATAATAGACCAGATCAGGAATTCTCAGAGCTCTGTAGTTGCTATTAGACTCTCTATAGGAGAACTCACTTCCTCAACACACTCTCTCACCTGGAGAGAGTTTCTCACATGCCTAAAAATTTGCTTCTTCTATCCATGGGACTGACAACCCGCCTCTTCACTCTGTTCCTCAACACACGTGCATGGTGATGGAAACAACATAAACTGGACATGGGGAACGATACTGACAAGACAATACGTAGGCAACCTGTAGGGTAAAGGTACAATGAGGGTATCAATTCGGCTTGTTGCAGAGGTTCGGGGTGTTTTCAAAATTCCACAATGGCATTCCAGGGTTATTGTGTGCTTGCTGGGTGCGCTGGTCGATCGGGGTAGTGGATGGCTAGCCTGGTTCGAATGGTGAGAATCCTCATAGAATGGTCAGCATGGTGAGAATGTTTGAACCGTTAGAATAGTGAGAACGCCCCCCCATAAATTTTCATGTGTTCTGGATGACACTTGGATTTCCAAGAACACATTCCCCCCCACCACTTGGAACTCGTTCCTCTCCCTAAAGGAACTTAGGGTAAATTAATATCCTCTTTACATCTTTTAGAATAATAATATATTATTCTATTAGGCTCTTAAGCTTAGCCCTTTCCCCTCAATCTCTTAGCCTCCTCCCTTGCCCAACCTAGTGGAGTTTAGTCCCCCACAACTCTTTCTTTGTGGTCGGTCTACACGCAACAATGTATTTTTATTAATAATATGCATAATTACATATACAAAATCAGGCCCACTGGCCTTAGCATCTAGGCTCTCTGGCCTAATAAACACATAAGTCTACCAACTTATAATTACTTGGCTCACCAACCTATAAACATCATTACATTCATAATTACAACTAGGGCTCATCCTTGGGATATTACAATCCCCTCCCCTTATTTTTTCACTGTCCTCAGTGTAACTTAGTTACACAACATAAACAAGATTTTCAAAATATTAAAAAAGATGTGGGTATTCTGCCCGCATAGCATCTTCATGCTCCCATGTTGCGTCCTTAGGACCATACCAGGTCCACTGGACCTTTACAAGCCTTATGGCTCGATTCCAAAGCTGCTTGTCCTTCTGGTCCAGTATGTACACCGAGTGCACCTGTAAAGCGCCTTCTTGTTCCACCTGAATCACATTCCAATCAATCACATGATTAGCATCAGGTATATATTTCTTGAGCGATGAGACTTGAAATACATTATGAATACTCAAGCATGCAGACAATGCAAGCATATAAGCTACTGGTCCAATCCTTTCTAGAATTTCAAACGGTCCACAATATCTGGCTGCCAACTTGGAATAGTTTCCCAGCTTCAGGGATCTTTTGTTGGCTTTTACCTTCAAGAAAACATGATCAACCACTTTAAATTTCTTGTGGGTTCTACCTTTGTCAGAATAGTTTTTCTGCCTGTCTTGGGAAGCCTTCAAATTCTGTTTAATCTTCAACATTTTCTCTTTCATTTCCTTGAGCAACTCTGGCCCAACCACTGCTCTATCAGCTGGGTTGTCCCAACTTACTGGGGTGTTTCACTTTCTGCCATAAAGTGCCTCAAATGGGCTCATCTTTAGTGATGCTTGCTACCCATTGTTGTAAGCAAACTCTACCAAGTGTAGATAGTATTCCCATCTGGATGGTTTTTCCATCACATACATTCTTAACATATCTTCTATCACTTGATTTACTCTTTCTATTTGTCCATCAGACTCATGATGATAGGTTGTGCTGAAGTTCAGATTTGTTCTGAACCCTTTGAATAATCCTCTCCAAAACTTTGAGGTAAATTTTGGGTCTCTGTCAAACACAATTGTCTTGGGAATACCGTGAAATCGTGCTATTTCCCTCATATAAATGTCAACAACATTATTTTCCTTGCAAGTAATCTTCAATGGAATAAAATGAGCAACTTTAGTAAGCTTATCCACCACCGCCATGATGGAATCACGTTGCTTGTTTGTTCTGGGTAATCCTATGATGAAATCCATTGTCACCACTTCCCACTTCCACTCAAGAATGGGTAATGGTTGTAGCAACCCAGTTGGGTGTCTATTCTCATCTTTGACCCTTTGACACTCCATACATTTGGCGATGTATTCTGCAATTTCTTTCTTCATGCCTGGCCAATAGTAATGGCTCTTGACTGTTGAAACTATTTTTTGATACCGAGGGTGCCCAACATAAGGCACATTATGCATCTCTTTCAAGATCATACTCCTCAATTCATGAGAACTGGGTACATAAATTCTGTTTTTGTACAAGAGAATTCCATCACTTTTCAATTCATAATCTTCATCTTTCCACTGCATTTTACCTTGCTGCAATTTAGTTACCAATTCCATGTACTGCAAATAAACTTTTGTAGCCTCAGAAATTCTACCTTTAAGATCCGATTGATACATGCTAATGGCTGTAGCATGCAGTTCATGCACTCTCCTTCTAAGTGCATCATCCACTTTGTTCTCCTTTCCTTTGATGTTCTTGATATCAAAGTCATATTCATAGAGGAATTCCAACCATCTACTCTGCCTATCATTCAAAGTAGGTTGGTCAAACAAATATTTCAGACCATTATGGTCTATTCTCAGCTCAAACCTTCTTCCCATGAGGTAGTGTTTCCATTTCTTTAAAGCGTTCACTATGGCTGCCAACTCCAAATCATGAGTGGCATAGATCCTTTCATGATATTTCAATTTCTTGGATTCAAAACATATCACAAACCCATTCTGGCCGAGGACTCCACCCAGTCCTTCTTTGCATGCCTTTGTGCAAGCCACAAATCTTCATTTGGATCTGCAATCTTTAGAATTGGAGCACTGGATAACAACTGCTTCAATTGCTGGAAGCTCATTTCACATTCTGCTGTCCATTGAAACTTTTTCCCCTTCCTTTGTAAGGAAGTGATGGGATGATCTATTCTTGAAAACCATGCAATGAACCTTCTGTAGTGTCCAGCTAGACCCATGAAGGATCTGACTTCTGTCACATTCTTAGGTTTTGTCCATCCTTTAATGGCCTCAATATTTTTAGGGTCCACTTCTATCCCTTCTTCAGATATGATATGCCCCAAATAGTGAATTATGTCTTGATAAAATGAGCACTTGCTCAATTTGGCATACAACTGATGCTCTCTTGGAACTTGCAACACCATCCTCAAATGATGCTCATGTTCTTCTTCTGACTTGGAATATACAATGATGTCATCCAAAAAGACAATGACAAACTTGTCTAAATATTCTTGGAAAACACCATTCATCAAGCACATGAAAACAATTGGTGCATTTGATAACCCAAATGGAACCATTGTGAACTCATCATGACCATACCTTGTCCTGAAGGCGGTCTTGCTGATGTCTTCCTCTTTAATCCTTACATGATGGTATCCCGACCCGAGATCTATCTTTGAAAATATCCTTGCATTCTTCAACTGATCAAAGAGATCATCAATCCTTTGTAGAGGATACTTGTTCTTTATAGTCACTTTGTTCAACTGTCTGAAATCGATGCACAGTCTCAATGTCCCATCTTTCTTCTTCACAAATAACACTGGGGCACCCCAAGGTGACACGCTTGGGTGTATGTACCCCTTCCTTAAAATTTCTTCAAGCTGCATTTGCAGTTCCTTTAGTTCTG
>JASDQU010323463.1:2538-12992 GCA_032191745.1 Picea mariana
ATATATATATATATATATATATATATATATATATATATATATATATATATATATATATATATATATATTATTTTAAAAATTTGTAAATGAATTAAAATAATCAATTTAATTTTTTTTTTTAAATGTATCATTTGTAAACAAGTGATTTAAATGCAACATATAAACAACCCAACATAAAAAATGGTCCATTTAAACGTAAATGAAAGCAACATAAAGACTGATCATTAAACTCAACATATAAATATATATGCGAGAGTATATAAACTCATCAACCTATCATATAAATGCATGAACTCAACATAAAAAAGGGTCATTTAAACGCAACATATAAATATATATGCAAGAGTATATAAAGTCATCAACCCATCATATAAACGCATGAACTCAGCATAAAAACGGGTCATTTAAACGCAACATATAGATATAAAAGGGAGTTTATAAAGTTAAACACAATGTACGTATATATATATATATGCACATCTTATTAAAAATAAAAATAACATAAAATATAAACTAATTATTTATATTGTGAATGTTTATATTAAATACATTTTAAATACATAAAGAATTCATTTAAAGTTGAAATCATAAAACCCTAAATCCCAGAATATGAATCAGATCATAAATTGTAAATCCGAGAATTAGAAATTGTAAATAGCTATTTTATGAAGCTAAATGGGTGATTAATAAACCTAAATTTCTCATGGTTATAAGCCATAACCTCTACATCATAAACCAAAATTGAAATTGTAAACAATAAAAAACATCCAAATCTTAAACAGTTAATAAATAGTAAACAGTAAATTACTCTACATTATAAACCAAAATCGAAATTGTAAACAGTTAAAAACACCCAAATAATAAACAGTAAATAAATCGTAAATAGTAAATTGTCATTCGCAGCAACCAAAATCATAAATTGTAAACAGGAAACAAAAAAACCTAAATAGTAAACAACACTGTTTATTTCCCAGCAGTCCCGCATCCATTCTACCATTAGCGCAATTGTAAACAGGAAATAAAAAATCTAAAGCGTAAACAACACTGTTTGCATTCTGCATTTACACAATACATCCATTCTACCATTAACACAATTGTAAATAGGAAACAAAAAACTTAAGTCATAAACAACACTATTTATTCCCCAGCAGTCCCGCGTCCTCCCGCATCCATGCTTACCCACTTTGTGTTCATTCTGCATTTACAAAATACACCCATTCTACCATTAACACAATTGTAAACAGGAAACAAAAAACCTAAATTGTAAACAAGACTGTTTATTCCCAGCAGTCCCGTGTCCTCCTGCATCCGCGTGTTCATTCTGCATTTACACAATACACCCATTCTACCACTAACGCTTAGAATTAAAGGTAATACGTTTTCCATTTAAAATACTGTAATATTTTTGAAACAATGGAAATAAAATAGTGGTAGTATGTTAGCATCCAATGCATGATAATCAGTCAACCCAGATAGGGAAAATCATATCGCCAATTTGAAATTGAATTTGCATTACAAGTTATCTGAAAATATTATATCCGTGAGAAAGTTTGAGCACCCATCTCCACTGTAATTCTTTGCTGTAATACTTCTTTTGCCTGCATATGGGTGGTTCAGAGAATGTGTGGTGGTTCAGGTCGTGCGTGCATGCAACTGTCTATAAAGCACCCTTCCCTGTGTAAACATAATAAAGCTCCCTTCCCCGTGTAAACATGCATGCATGCTGCTGTGTGTAAAAAACTTAAATTCCCAAACGCTCACATAATGTGTGGCCGTTCAGGTCATGGAATGTTCATAATGTGGGAGGTAAAAAGGTAAACATGTTAACTGATGTTTTTATAAATATGAAAGTTATGAGCAATAAATTTAATTCTGCCGATTGCCAATAGGTGTACACCTATGGGCGTAATTAAGATTTTTTTTACTTTTAATTTATATGCATAATTGATACTGAAATATTTTTATGAAGGACATTGAATTCTGTGATAAATATTTGTTTGATTTTCAGATGCTAATTCCTTGTTAGAAAGCACTTATATATTACTCAAAGAATTATACATATCCCTCATTCTAGTGTGTAGTAAGCACTTATATATCACTCATAAATGCATGTATTAATTGATGAAATACTATTTTTTTTAATATATACAAATTTTATATAAAAATATTTTGCATATGGTAAACATTGAAATATTTTATTTAAAGTCAACATTAAAATAGTTTTCTAAAATATTACATGTTAACTTCATATTAAGCATGGAAGGAATTAAATATCTCCCATTGTGAAAAAAAATTCTAGAAACAATACATTTCAATAACTTTATTAAAAAAAATACCTATTTTAAAAATTAATTATTGAAAAAATGGAATTTAATTTCTCTAAAAGTTAAAATTTTATTTTGTATACTATAATATATATATATATATATATATATATTTGTAAAAACTTCACTTATAAAGGTCTCTTTCACTTAAAGCAAATTATTTTTATCTTTCAAATAAATTAAATTATAAAATAAAGACTATCGCCAAAGGTTTGAGAAATTTTGGTATAGTGAATCTAACGACGCAGTCATGGCAACTAGGTGGTCCGCGCGCAATGTGGCTATAGCGGGATTCGTTCGGGGCTCCCGCTCAGGCGCTGTGGATGGGCATACTCATGCTCCTGGTCGCGGTTCTGGCATTGGTCATCTAACTCAATTTTTGGTATGTGAATTTTTTATATTAGAAATTTAACATTATTTTAAATGTAAAAAACCTAAATTAAATCTTTAATACAAAACCCTAACCTAAGTTGAATGCTTTCATGGACCAAAATCTAAACCCTTTTAGTAGACCTAAACTGCCATGCCTATCGGTGTTATCCATCCACAGCCGTAGCTGCTGTTTTGTGTGTTTCTGCTCAACTTCATAGAAACGTAGCTTGGCAATTCAGATTTTGTCAATTTTTTTAAACTTTTTAGAGAAAGAATATCTAAAAATAAAATTATTTTTAGATTATGTATTTATGAGATTACGTATCTATGAAACGCCTAAAGGCTATGATAGCTGAAGGCAGACTCTGAACTGTAACCTTAACGCCTAATCGTAAACCCTACCTGAAACCCTAACGCCAAAACAGTGAAAGAAAACCCCAAAGCAAAAACTGTGACCACCAAAACTATATTCTTCAAAGCATATTAAATCCTGTGCACATAATTCACCTATGTAATTAAAATATGATACTTTTTAACGGTAATTATTTCTTATTCTATCTTAATTAATTTGTCTTATTTTTTAAAGATTCATTTCATATTTTTTTTTAAAGATTCATGTAGTCAATTTGAATTTATATTTTATTTTAAGTGGGAAAGGATGAAATAGCTTTTAAAAGAATAATAAAAAGTTTTTAATATTTGGTAGTAATTTTTAATTTATTTTTGAAATAATTTATGTTATATTATTTATTTATATTATTTATATTAAGAGTTTAAAATTAAAAAAAATAAATTATTAAAAGATTTTTTAATATGAAAAAAAATACATAGATATTAACTGATTTTGATATTATTTATTTGAGTGATAGAGAGAATTGAATAGGTGGCAAAGAAGCTTTCACATTTGCAAATTTTTATACAATGTTTTGAGCATTACAAAGTTAGATATAGTTTTGAGCATTACAAAGTTAGATATATCTTCAACTCTCCCATATCAACTTCCTGCTCCCATCTATTTAAAACCCATCAAAATTAAAGATTTGACAAAAATATTTATTAAGAATTAACTTTTTTTACCAAGATATGAAAAAATTAATTGGTGGAATGAGTTTGAATTAAAACCTCGTTGATAGAAAAAAATAATTGGTTGGAATCTATGCATGTAGCTTTTCAAAATTAATTTTCCCACCTATTAAGAACAATAATGTAGAAGTGTATAAATGCAAACATTGATATACTAATTACTTAAAAGAAAACATTTAATACTTAAAAGAAAACATTTAATACTAGTTCTTTTTCTTGGTTGTTCCTTTGGGAAAGAAAATATGAGGCATGATTTGGGTATCTTAGATCATTTTGATATCACTAAATGATGTAGTAAATTAGTGTTGTTGACATTGTCCTTAATATCATTTTTTAAATGAAAAAAATAAAAAGAGTATTGGTGCTAGAATAGAGAACAATAGACATCTTAGATAGTGGAAACTAGTCTAGAGAGGCAATTTCACAAACCTAAACCAATAAACAAAGAGAACAATAAAAAATACGAAAATCCTAACGGAAACATGACCTACTTTATTTCGCTGACCAACTAGCCTTTGTATAAGATTACAATGGGTGCACTCAATATACACATATAATTGGTGCATTCGAGATACACACATTCCAATGGATCATAAATAAATGATAATTAACTCCCGCATATATCCCAAAGAATGGAAATATGAAACTACTTGCTTACACAACAAAACACTCAATAAACAATAAACTAGAAATGAGAAAGAGACCCTTAAAGATTGGGTGCTAAGTTGGACATAGTTGTATTGATGGGTATATCTTCCTTAGGGAGGAATTCATGGCTTTGAATGGGTGCTACTTGGATTAGTGAGACAGGTGCTATGTGGATTAGTGGCATGCCCTATATCGATATTTTTCAAGGTGGAAGAGAGGATAAAAGGATAATTTAGGATATATGCTTTGTGATGTCTACCTTGGAGAATGCCAATCCATGTAATAAAAGTGGTAATGTCATAGACAAGAAATTGTGTTGGAGGTAAAGAGAAAGAAAGAGTATAGGTCTATGAGAGATACGTATGATATTTATCAATAGTTTTCAACTCTGGGGAGCTCAACCAATAATCATAACGTCTTGTTGCATGATATGAGAAGATCATTTGTCAAAGAAAATTTGAGATTACAATAGTAAATATTTGATGATGTTATATTTTGTAATACAGAGGTAGACTAGATGTAGTAATACAATGGTTGATTAGATGTAGTAATAGAAGGATAAGGCGAAAATGGATAGATGCAATAACTGAAGGATGATGAGTGAATGGAGGATAAGGATCTCCTTGATGAATTCCTAGGAGGGTTGTGCCCAACAAATAGTGTTGTGATAGTCCTATATTTGGTAATGTATCAAGAGTTGGAAGTGATGGAGGAAAAACAACACCTACACCTCAAATAGAGTCTTCACCAATATTTATTCCTACAAATGGTCTTAGTGTGGTTGGTCCTTTTCATGTCTATAAATTATTCAATGGTTGTCCTAGTTGGTCCTTTTGATGTCTTGAAAGTGTTCGATGGATGGCCTAGAAGAATAATTTTCTCACTTGAACTTGGTATGTTGGAATTGTGTTTGTCTCAATCTATGTCGCCTCCGTATTTTCTACATCAAAAATTTTGTGTATGATCATTACTCCCACTTGAAAATTTAAGGTTATGGATAGATGGTTGGAAATGCTCAAATACTATATAGAAATAACTCTTCGTCCAAAATAATACATTTGATTTGATGTATTAGAGGGAATTCTCCACTATGACATCTCGTTCTCCAACAATGACATTAGAGGGAAGTTATCAGAGGGTTCTCCAACTATGACATTTGCAATATAAATAACAAAGGAGTGGACACCATTAATCAAATTAATGACATTATTAGGGACATCGATAACATATAGATAGTTACTTCATTTTCATACCTCTAGCCGCTTCTATTTTCTTCTAGGGTGTATAAGACCCCAACAAAATACTCACATAGGAATCTTCCATGGTTAAACACTTGTGTTGATCTATCGGACCAACCTTTATGTACTAAGCATTGGGCATTTTTTGTGAAATGCAAAGAAGAGATCATGTCCATGGCTTGTATAATTCTAATGTTGTGTGTATCTGAAAAGTGGGCCCTGCTAGAAATAATAACTACAAGTCGATGAGATTTACGTCTCCATTGATTTGTCAGTCATTCAGTTAGTTTCTATGTTAGTCTACAAATAAAAAGTCGCAAGTTTACTCAAACTCAGTTTTGTTTGTCGACAAGAAGGGGAGTTATTTAATGGAGCCGATCTTTATCTTTCTCGAAGATCAGTTAAGTAGGCAAGAGTTAGTCGAATTTATTTGTGTGTTAAATGTTACATCAGTTTTGATTCTACAAGAAATTGGTCTTATAGATATATGTCCGAGTCTATAGGAATTTAAACACATGGATATGCATAGAGAGTGATAGACACAAAATAAAGAAGCAACAACAACTGAAGGTAGTTGAAGAAGTTTGAGAGCACAAGCTCTATGTGTGGTTGTAAGTTGCAGAAGTCCAAGAAGTC
The DNA here is from genome assembly GCA_032191745.1 of Picea mariana. NCBI lineage: Eukaryota > Viridiplantae > Streptophyta > Pinopsida > Pinales > Pinaceae > Picea > Picea mariana. The sequence goes on from JASDQU010323463.1 coordinate 8,840, forward strand.
TTTATAGCTGAACCTCGACCGAGTATTTTATTTTGTATTAGCGCACAACATTGAAGTTTAATATATATCAATTATTTTGAGTGTTTTCATACTCACATGTATTTCTAAGTTTATATGCTAAGTATAGCACTATTATTATTTATGTTCCACGAAATCGTTCATTAAGCATTTATCACAACATGCAGTAACTTGTGTAGTTTGTGCACTACACGGCAAGTCTTGAGAATTTCAGTCATGAAGCTTATGGTGCATAGCTTTTGTCACTGTGTTGCACACAAGTTTCCTGCACACTATAGATATGAGATCTAGTATCATAGAAGGTTGATCAAAAATAGGTTGATTAGAGAAGGTTCTATCAGAACAATTTCAAGAGAAGTATCTTTTTTTTTAGGTGAAATATGACTTCTACTTTGAATCTGCAACCTCCCAATTTCACAGGAAAGAATTATGGGTTATGGTCCTTGACCATGAAGTTGTTGTTACAATTTCAACAAGTATGGGAGATAGTTGAGAATGGCTATGTGGAACCAACAGATCAGGCCGTGTATAATGCCCTCACACAAGCTGAGAAGGATGTTTTGAAAGATCAAATAAAGAAGGATGGAAAGGTGAAGTTTTATATACATAAAGATATGCATGAGAGAATTCTCCCAATATTTGCATCAACAAAGTAAGCCAAGGAAGCATGAGACATCTTAAAAACCTCTTCTCAAGGTATGGACAAAGTCAAGACTTCAAAACTATAAATTCTTAGAAGATATTTTGAAAATATGTCAATGAAAGACTCAGATACAATAGTATCATTTTATACCCATGTTATTGGCCTAATAAATCAGATTAAGTCTCATGGTGAAATTATAGAAGATATAAAATTTCTTGAGAAGGTTCTTAGGAGTCTTCCTCCTAAATTTGATACCCTTGTTGTCACTTTGGAAGAATGTAAAGATCTAAGTTAGTTTATCCTAGATGAGTTGCAAGCTTCCCTCATTAATCATGAACATAGATTGAATAGGTCAAATATGTCATTAGAGAATGCATTTTCCCCGCAAACATATATAATTTGTGGAAGAGGAAGAGGGAAAGATAACTCTAGAGGCAAGAGGAAGAATTTTTGTCAGAGGTGGACACAATAGCAGCCCTGGAAACACTAGTGGAAGAGCTCAAAACCCAAATATCAGTCATCCAAGTGGTCACATAATGGATAAATCAAATATTTAGTGCCATTAATATAAAAAGTATGGACATTATGCATATGAGTGCAGGAAGAGACAGTATAATCAAAACAAACAAGGTCAATATCATTCATACAACACAAACAATCTCTCCATCCCTATGTTTATGGTGCATGCTCTAGCAATGGCTATAGTATCACCAGTTGAATGCAATGTTGATCAAGAAAGTCCCTGTGACATTTGGTATCTAGATTCAGGCTGCAATAATCACATGATAGGAAACATTGTATTAGGCAAAGGAAGTATAAACCTTTTAACTAAATAAGGAGAATGAAAAGTTATCCCTGATGTATATTATGTTTCTCGTTTGAACAATAATCTGATGAACACATGATAGTTGTTACAAAAATGATACATAATCTACATGGAACATAATCATTGTGTGATTATGGACATATATCGAAGCAATCATCTTATTGCAAGAATCTAGATGAAAAGCAACACAATGTTACCATTAACATTGAAACCGGCCATGAAGAGAAAAACAATGCAAGTCATTGGTAAAGTAAAAGATGCACAGTTATAAACTGCATTTACAGTAGAAAGGGCGTGCAATTCCAATGAAGAAAATAATGCACGTAGTATAAGGAAAGAATAAAGTGGCTTAGAGATGTAGATAACATTCCAATATCAAGTACAAGATGATTCTTTGCTATGGAATTTCATATTTGGACATTTGAACTTTGGAGGTATGAAGATTCTACACACAAAGGATATGGTGAAAGGTTTCCCATTAATAGAAAAAACAGAAAGAATATGTGAAGGTTGCATCTTTGGAAAACAACATAGAGAATCATTTCCAATTGGAAATTCATATAGATAAAAAGCTCCACTAGAAATAGTTCATTCATATATTTTTCGTTCAATGCAAACACTATCCATAGAAGGGAGTACTTATTTTCTGAAATTTATTGATGATTTCTCAAGAAAGACATGGATTTATTTCGTAAAGCATAAATGTGGCACATTGAGTTGTTTTCATCAGTTTAAATCACTTGTGGAGAAGCAACGTGGTTATTACATCAAGGTTCTAAGCACTGACAGAGGAGGAGAATATATGTCAAGAGAATTTCAGATCTTTTGTAAAGTTCATGGAATCTAGAAGAAATTTACCACACGGTATACACCACACGGAATATAGAATGGTGATGCATAAATAAAGAATCGAACAATCATGGAAATGACACATAGTATATTGACAACCAAACATTTTTCAAATGAATATTGGGCTGAGGCGGTAGCGATTGCAATATACATTATAAATATATGTCCAAAAAAAAATGTGAAGAAAAACGTTTTGTAAGAAGCCTCCACATTGTTGGAAATGGTGACAACAACTCATCCGTGAATAGGATTTTAGATCCTATAAACCAGGATTGGTTGTAACCAAGGCAACCAAGTTAGAATATCGATGAGATCACAATTAATAATAAGTTTTTAATATATTTCTATAAATTTGTATGCCCGTAGAGGCTGTGAGAGTCAGAGAGGAGTGAGACCTGACTGTAATCTCCATTAGCTGAATAATAAGATGACCGATACCTATGCTTGGTGGACGTAGCCCAACATTTGGGTGAACCACGTAAATTGATGTGTTCTTTATTTGCATTTGTATTGATTGTCTTATGGTAATTTGTGTTTCCGCATTTGCAAATTACAACAAGTGGTATCAGAGCTGAGGAGGACACAGACTGGAAGAAGCCACTCACTGAAGAGGCCGCGCTGCTGAAATCGTTGTGTTGAAGGGTTCGGCGCTTGGCAAAGACTTTCAAAGGAGCGTCGGTGCTGGAGACCAAGTCTACGGGCACGTTGTTTAAAGGAAATTTGCCGAATTTGAGAGGGAGCGCCTAGAGGGAGCCAACACTCACCTCATCGACCAGCTAGAGTGCCATCCATCTAGTGAACTTCAGCACAGGTTATAGTTTTCATGTAGCGCACCCCTTATCTCATACAAGGAGCACTGAAAAATTCTTGAGGTTTGTTTTTTCCAAAACTTAAATCTTTTTTTGGAAAACATTAAAGGTACATTCGAATCTACCTTTGGAGAGTATTAAAGGTGCATTCGTATGAAGTTTTTTCAAAAAAGGTTAAATCTATACTTTTATTGAAAAGTGTTAAGGTTTTTTATTATATTTGAGAAATATAATATTCAAAGATGGAGGATGTTGAAGGTTGGAGGAATAAGGTGGAGTGACTTCCTTATTAAATTTTTTTTTTAAGGTGAATGTAATTTTCTTTTGAAAATTACACAAGATTATTTCTTCACTTTTTTTTTTAACGTCCTTGGATATTACAAACAGTGGTGTTTGTCTCTTTTATGTTTCCTCTAATGAAAAATATGCAGAGTGCTAAGTTTGAAATCGAAAAGTTTAATGGCAAGAATAATTTCGAGATCTGGAAGGTTAAGCTACACGATCTGCTCGTGCAACAAGGCGTGGTGAAGGCGCTTTTGGGAAAAGCAAAACAGCCCGCGTCCATAACAGACGAAGACTAGGATGAGATGGATGTGAGAGCACTGAGTGCCATTTGCCTGTGTTTGGCCGATGATGTACTGTTCAACATTGTTACAGAGAAGACAGCAGCCGGTTTGTGGTCAAAGTTGGAAAGCTTATACATGACGAAATCCTTGACAAACAAGATCTTTCTGAAAAGACAACTGTATAGTTTGTGCATGAAGGAAGGTACGAAAATTTCTTATCATCTAAATACTTTCAATACTCTTCTAGTCCAGTTGAATAGCATGGGTGTGAAATTTGAATCCAAAGATAAGGCAATTACATTATTATGTTCTTTGCTCGCATCATGGGATCATTTCGTTACCTCTATTAGCTTCAGTTCAACAGAAACTATTGAGTTTGATGATACTGTTGGAGCTTTACTATCTGAGGAAACAAGGAGGAAATCAAATCAAGAAACCTCTA
>JASDQU010323464.1:0-12992 GCA_032191745.1 Picea mariana
ATGGAGATCAACGTGGGGGTTAACGGAGGACAAGTGTCAAGTGGTGAGAGGAGCGAGAGTACTGAGTGGGATGAGTGGAGGTGACGTGGAGGTGACGCGATGATCTGATGTCATTCAAGCACGTGATTGCGGGAACTGTTGAGGGTGGTTTTGATTCAGATCGCCTTTGGGCCCGCAATCCACCACAAGCTGCGATGTACCCTTCCAAAAATACCATGGTTCCAATTGCGGGACCGCTTAGGAAAATTAACACTCGAGCAGTTTACGTCCCTGCAATGAAGTGCGATCATCGATATGATGATGATCTGTGATTCAGGTGATATTTACCTGCTGCAAGGATCGACGATTCTTGTTGACTTGGGATCAATGGTCCAGATTCACTTTCGACTTTCGGGCTTCGGGTGTTTTGAATGTGAAACATGAAAAATCTCCCGGAGGAAAATATATGAAGTGAATGATCTGTCGTGACGTGTCATGATGGATGAACGGTCCAGATTATATTGGGAAGTATGGGTTTTGGGAGTTTCAAATGGGAAGTGTGAAAAATCTCTGAAGTGAAAGATTTGTTGCCACATGTCCCCTCTGATGGATGGTCTAGATTTACTTTGGGACTTCAGGTCTTTGGCTCTTTGGGACTTTCTAATGTGAAACATGAAAATCTCCTGGAGGAAAATCCCCAAAGTGAATGATCTATTGCTGCGTGTTGTGACCGACGAACGGTCCAGATTTTCTTTAGAAATATGGGATTTGGGAGTTCGGGAGTTTATGAATGTTATGCTCAGAAAAATCCCGATGGAAAATCGTCGAAGTGATGTGTCAGTTTCTCGGGACTTCGGCTCCTCGGCTCTTCGGAGGATTTGGGTCTTCGGGAACTCAGTACTTCGAACTTGATATTAAAACCCGTGCGATTCTGGAACCCAAATGGATGAGAGCTATTGATCTATTTGACCTGATGGATCTCCATCATCGAAAATTAACCTGTCTGTTCCCAAAGGCTGAGCCCAAAATTTGCTTCTCTGGATTGCTGTGTTGTGGGCACGGGCATTTCTTATGCATAGAAAAGGCTTGGTAGACCTGCGGTGATCTCAATCAATGGTGCATGTGATGACAAACATTCTGAAACAAATATGACATGTATTTTATCCTTCCATAAAAACAAAAAAAGAAATGTGCGAAGACTAAAAAATGAATAAGGGCCAAGACACTCAGTAGTGGGAAACTGACTTAACCAACTGGAAAAAGGAAAAATTGATGAAGTCATAGGGAAAAAGAGAGGAGAGGTAGGGGATGCAGACCTAGGTTACAACAGTAAATTTCATAACATCAATGATGAGTAGCTAATCATGTACCATGTATTTATACCATATCATCAAAGATATACAAGAATGTGCCTCAACACAATATCACAAATATGTGCCTCTAACAATGAACCATAATAACCATACACAATGTACCAAGGATATGTCTCAATCATGTATCAATGACACCAAACCATGGACCTCAACCATATGCAGCCATATACCAAAAGAGCCTCCAATACACACCTCAATCATGTTCCATACCATCCATGATACAAGCCTCGACCAAACATATACAAGACATACCTTTACTGATGAAGAATATTTGAAACATATAATCATAGACCTACACAACTACTTGTGCAAATCATCTTCAACAAACAAGATATGATTTATTCTTCAAGGGATGTTCACAAAGGCGCAACATGTCCTCACTGCAACTCACGGATGTCCTCTCCTTCCTTCACTATAAGTCACGTATGTCCGCACCTTCCTTCACAATAACTCATGTATGACCTCCCAAAGTTAGCTTCTCTTCAACTTTCCTTATCTACCTTAGACTATACTTCTTCAGACTTCGCTACCTTAGATGTACCTTGAAAATATTTAGCAAAAACACTTGAAAGATAGATAATCATTGAACTTGTTTTTGTAATTGTGAAGGATTTACTGTGGTGTATTTATACTTTTTCAAGATAATTTCTTTCCTTGCTTTAGGGATTTCTTGTTACAACCACTTTACCCTTTGACCAATACTTGTAACTGTTTAGGGGCTCCATAACCAATATTTGGGGCTTCCATCTTCCTAACCTCATAAATCCTCAACCATGAGGAACCACGTGGCGTACTACCTATCACCAAAAATGGAATGACTAGGACTATCCATCCATGAGTGAGTTAGCGACATTCACACCATCCTTCATGACCTTTTTCCATGATAAAATTTGGGTTCCATAACCACACCTCTGGGGCTTCTTGTAGACTTATTCAAAGTTTCTTCCCATGAGGGCCATTCTTAGATATACACCATAAGGGGACCACTTTGGAGACTTCTCCAAATACACCCATCATGTCTGTTGAAATCAATGACAACCATTACTTGTTTACATCAATGAAAACCAACTATCTAACACTTCCTCCTGTCTTGAGTTTGATCCATTCTTTGCTTGCCTCTCCAACTGATTTAGGATTTTCATAACTTGAGAATTTATCTTATTTTTTTCTCCTATTATCCTATCATTGTCTTATTTGAAGCTTTGTACTTATATTATTAGGATTCTCATAGTCTCTATTAGTGTTTCTTTCTCCCCTCTTCCCTTGTGTCCATTTTATTATGTCTTTGCATTACCAACACTGATATTTTGTCCTTTTGATTCTTTATCACGACTGAAGGATCCCTCTCCTTCCTCCATTTCTTGAATATGCATTCTTATCCTGAACTAATATGTTTATACCCCCTAATTCTGTAAAATGTGCAAGCAACCATTTTTGTTAGAAATAATTCATATCATAAAAAAATGTCAATTAATGCTATAGGTCCTTTTTCTACTCAATTTATGAATATTTATATCACAATTTTCCAAATTCTAATAATTCCAGTTTATTCTCCTCTGAATCATATTTCCAACAAATTTACTCATTCCCCGATCCGATCTCTAAGTTGAATGTTATGTCTCTCAGAAGTTAATTGGGGGTTAAAATTTGTAAATTCTAACCTTGTACAATATCTACTGTAAACATATATTCAGTAAAAGAACATAAACGATACAATGGAAAATACAAACATTACATAAAGAATTTTCCCCTGGAAACCTAAACCCAGAAAACCAACATATTCTATATTCATTCATATGTGTTACATTGTTTACAATACAATATACATATAGGAGCCAGTGACATCCAAAACCCTAACCCAATGACCTGGATTAGTCCACAACCCTAATTCCTTAACCGAAAATAGAAAACCATCGGCAAAAACCATGTGCCAAAAAACCACCTAAATATGTGACACTTTTCCCGAGGTAGAAAAGTTTTTTCGAGGCATGTGACATGTTTCCCGAGGCACATGACACTACTACTCATGCAAAGAATATAACGCATACCCAACAAAATTTACCCTCCATTGTTTGGCTTGTAACTCTCTCATACTAACTCATTTTATGAACAAGTCACACCAATAGAAAGATCTCTCTAAGATCTATTATTTGGGATGTCGAATGTTGTGTCCTGGGAGGACATATAGTTTCGAAATTGACTTCTCAAAAATGTCATTTAGGTCTCTGAAAATGGTCTGCAAGTTACTGACCTGGAAAAAAGAACATTGAAAGTTTATGATAAAATTCATCATTTTTTGAGAATTTACTTGAATAGGATACTGATGTGACTACCCGAGTCCACCTAGTTCCTTAAGGTGGCACTGTTTCCACCTACTCAATCACTTATCCTTGCTCCGACAACTTCCATCGTCTCTTATTCCTCTCTTCTCTTTATCCTTCACTGGCATGCACCTGTTATATTTTGGGCCTGTAATTCCTTGGCTACCAAGTGGTTCCTTTGTATTGGGTCATGGGGATGGGAGGGTACCATCCCATACCCATATACCTTGGTGAAAAAAATTTCACACCATTACAATCCAACAGTTAAGGTGGAGTGGGCATTGGCGATGATCGACAACCCATGTTGTATTATGGTCCCCTGACCTACCGACTGTTAATCTAATGGGGAGGGGTCGTAAAACCTAACCAAGGTTTTGGCTGAGGGTGATTTGTCACACATCCATGCATTTCACCACCCCCCACCTTGGGTTATTCTAACCCCAATCGACCCCCACCCCACAATTTAATTCCGCAGGTCCGACTCCGGGTTCCATCGGGTAGGAAGTTGCCCACCACCGTGGTGCTAGGCCACCTGTCACCTATGTAACCATGCTATTGTGTACCTTCCACCATGTAATTACACGTCACATGTATACCACGTTAGATGACATCTGGCCTCCACATCATGTTGAAGTCAGTGGTATGAAAAAATTCCCAATTTTTCCTAATTTTTCCAAATTTTGAAAATTCCCCAAATTTCCCAAAAATTCCCAAATTCCTAATTTATTTTTGGTCCACCATTAAACGTTGTGATTAAGCTTCATATGGAAATTTTTTGGCCTTTTAATAATCCATACTACCCTCGCACTTGTAATTCAACCCTAAACATCGATTTCCTCATGAATTCTTCTATGGAAATTGGTGTTTTTTCCCAATTTCACTCAATTTCCACCACGGGCACTCTGCAACCATGAAATTTGTCCAATTTCACTCTAATAAACGTCAATTCAACCTTTGGAGAAACTAATTACTCTCATGCACAATCGATCAAAATTCCTAGAACAAATTCCATTCAATTCTTTCATTGTTTTAATTTCAACAAATGAATTGTAGACATCCTCTGCAACTACATTTCTACAAATTTTAGCTTTGTGATCTATTAATTGGCCCATCCAGGCTTACTTTCTGTAAACTCTCTCTAATACCAATTTGTAGCATACCCATCCACCCATATGCCTGGGCATCCTACTTCAAATTAAACACTTCAAACTAATTTTGAATTCTGATATGATTTAATTTAAAGAGAAGCATGAAAGAAACATCATAACATCACATGCAATCATAAATATTCCTACTACATCATAAAAGAGATGGAAAATATTCCATGCAAAACAATAATAAAAAAGCAAGTAAATTAAAGATGCATATCTTAGATATATTGATTAATACACAATAGAAAATAAAAATATACAAGCATAGAAACACAATGACAGAGAGCACTTATCTTTAACAAAATGATTCACCAACTGGTTGCAGACCAAGGACGTTCAACTCAACCGTATAAATTTTTGTTCGAAGTCTCAACAAAAAATTCACCCCCAAGCTAGGGCTATGATTCCACAAGGAAAGTTCCAGGGTGTCAGTCATCTTCCCAAACCAATCAACATTCAATCTCTCATAGGTTTCTCAACACAAAAAAATCCAAAGTCCACCAACTCTCTTCTCTCAAGCCTACACAATCCAATAGAATGGACCCCCTTCTCTTCCACGCAGTCCCTCAGGCTCTCCACCTCTTTCCATGGATCCATAGCATCTGGTCAAGAATATCCATGCAAGAACTCTCAGGACTCGTATTTGTGAATAAAATCTAGCACATGTCAATGCATCTCAGGATTACAGGCACAAACTCATTGTTGGAATCCACCAATCATTACTACAACCATCAAACAATGGATTCTTCCTTAGAAATCCCCCCCACCCCACCCCCATGTCCCAATCCAAGAACAATAATGAAATTTGAGGAATAATAATTGAGCAACAATGAATGAAAGAGTGAATGGAGAAGAACCCTTAAACAACCCACAATATGGTTTTATATATTTACTTGGAAATCAAGAACAACATGGCCTTCCCCAAGAAGCTCATGTAACCACTTCTCTCAATGAACAAAATTATGGGGAAATAAAATACAATAAAAGATGTAACCCCTTAATCTGCCTCTCTCATGGAATCATATCCCCATATAACTCTTGTTCTTGTCCATCTAACAACCAACGATGTATTTTATTATTAATAATTATCAAAATATTACATTTCCTAGGCACACTAGCCTCATTTAATTGTTTGGAAATTATAGACTTTCATAAATTAAAAAAATACATTATTTAATATGGGGACTCAAAACTGGGGTATTACATATAGCTACATTGGGGCTCAATGTTCCCTCTCTTAACTTGCCTAGCCATTGTCTATCATATCCCATTTATTTTAGGAGTTTAGATCCAATACCCCTGGTATGCTTCTCGAGTTCAACAAGTTGTTCTTGAGAGATTTATATGGAAGGTGAGATTACCATTGTGCTATCATTCATGGTGCTAGCATTTGTAGTAGAAATAGAAGGGTCCCTTTCTTCTCTGTGATCTTGGACAACTACTTCAAGCCTTTCCAAGGTCTTTTCCTTTTCTACCAACTCTTTTTGCAGTTGTGTCATCATCTACATGAGCCTATCCTCCTTCCAACTGTCCAATTGGATGACCTTCTCCCTAAGGTACAAAAGTTGTGCTCTATGTTTATCCCAATTTGTTCTGATAACAGTGAGGGAGTCTTGGTATTCTTCAAAATTCATCTTGATCATATGAACCTTCTCTTTCAAGTGCTCATTCTCCTCCCAAACATGAGAATTGTTGGCCCTTAAGTATTCCAACTTGTCTCTGCTTACTTTACCCATGTTGTGAGTTACACTATTTTATTCAAATTATTGGAAGTTGTGTCTCCAACAAGGATGCAACTGATATGATACCTTTATGATCCATAAATGGGGGGATTATAGCCCACTCACTTCACAAACATGGATGCTATGTTGAAATTTAAAATATGTTCTCTATGTTAGTCTTATATATAAATATCTATTACACAGAATCCACTAGGCCTTTTTTCCTTTGTGTGCATAAGGATATCTCTTCTCTATCCTCTGCAAGGAACTTCCTTTCGTGTAACTTGCACAATACAACTAGATGGTGACCCCTCTATTCTCAGTCTTGTCTTCACACCCCAAAATAGTTGTCAATGCAGTGGTAAATTCTTTTTTCTCAAGGAGCCAACCAATCTCAGGTTTCTCCTTGTTGATATATATGTAGCTTAATACATATTCTCTTCTTATATTGTTTTACTTAGAATGTTTTTGAGCCATGGCGAGTTCATTCATAGCAGGTGCATTTTCTTTCCCAAATAACTCAGTGTTATACAAAATGCACCTCTCTTATCCACTGCATACAAATTGCACGAAGACTTAACCATTTTTCTGATATCCTTTATAGTGGGTTCATGGGTTGTCGAACTCACGAGTTCACTTGCTCTTCTTTTTAAGTCTGCTACCAACAAATTACACCAAATATTTTGTGACCCTGATAATACACCTTAAATATAATATTATTCATATTCTTTACATTGCGGTTTCGTGGGTTCTGGGACTCGTGGACTCATCCTCACATTTCCTCCATGCTCTTTGCCCCGCCACCCCATTATTCTATATCTATTATGTTTTTCATATTTCTCGAGATCTATTTAATATTTTTTCTATGTAAGGTAACTGCTAATTGAATTATGAAAATGTCGTTATTGATTGCATACTTATGGAGGTAATATCATTTAATTTGTATTAAATTCTCCATCGAAAAGGAATTAAGTCATATCACTGAAGAAGATTATATTTAAATATTCTAAAGGATTATATGCAGAGTTCTCCAACTACACTAGAATGGCCATGAGAAAGCAACAACTTTGTGGAGACACTAAACCTGTTCGCATGAAAAGACTACAATTTTCACTCATCAAGGTCTTACTGATATTTCACAACATTTCGCCTACCAGAAAGAAATGAAAATAAGACTTGGACACAAGGTATTGCTCTATCTTCATGCATTCCCAATTTTTTTGATTGAAAATACATAGTCTCCTAGTGCGTCGACAATTTTATTCAAAATCAAAGGGCAATTCTACTACACGACGGATCCCATATCTCTTTAGTGCCTTCAACTTTCATGAAAATGTTAAAATTACCAAATATCACTATCACATTCAAAGGAGACAAATCTAGAAGTTTCTTTAAGGAGAATAATAACGGATTAAATCTTCTACAAGAATACTTATAAGATCCTTCAGTAATGCCAGAGGATGTATCCAAAATATAGGTTAGTTCATTGAAAAATCCCTACCGAGAAGTAGAATGTATTTTTACTAGGATTATAGGACACGATTCTATAGAAACCATTCCTCGATTGGCTCTTAATATATTATATTTTACAATTCAAGAACAAACAATTTTTGATTGAGGAAAAATTATCTCTACTGAAATTTCTTCACAACTGTTAAATTTTAAAGACACTAAGAAGTTCTACATGGCCTCCTACTAGATATTGGTTATTACTTACTGTCATATATTCAAGGGATTGAATATAGGGAAAAGGGTAAATTGTAATGTTGACCTTGTCACAATGTGGTATCAGGCCCTGTGGGAGAAAAAGGTCGCTCACTAATTTTATGAGGTATATAATGAATTTATGTCTGCCTTCAAGAAGCATTAAATTTTCTGGATAAGAAGGGGATTGTAGAAGAAATGGAAAAATACAATATTATAAGGATCTACTACTCTCTGTTGGAATATTGAGAGGGAGGGGGTGAATCAGTATGAGCAATTATACCACCTTTAACCATAATATATAAAATTCAACTTTCTCAATAGTACATCATCAATATATCATCTATGATTGCATCCAATATATCATGAGCATATAATAATAAGCAACATCACATCAAATACACAATACACCAGGATTTACGTGGAAATCCAAATCGGAGAAAATCACATAATTCTTTCTTATATATCAAATATTACATTCATTGGAAGAACCAACTTCCCAATTCTCCAACTGCAATTGAAAGGAGGATACAAGCCCCTATTTACAGGATCCAACCTGAAGGAAGTTATAACTATCTAAATTCTTTGGCTCCAACTAGAAGGAGGCTACAACCCCCTGATTCTCAAGCTCCAACTTGAAGGAAGCTCCAACTCCCTAAGTTATCTGGAACCAACTGCAAGGAGGATACAACCCCCTTTGCTTGCCTTGACCTGTTGCCTTGAAATATAAGTGTAGATCGACTGTCACTACCAAAATCACTACCATTGTCATTGTCATTTCCACTATCACTCTCACTTCCACTGTCACTTTCATTTCCACTGTCACATCAACATGTACCTGTCAACCTGTCACTATCATTGCCACTATCACATCAACCTATCACTTTCATCGATAATCAACATCAACGATACCAGATCCATGATCACCAAGACCACCTGTCAACTATATTCTCAACATCACCAACACATGCCTCTACCAAGCATGTACCAATATCACCAACATACCATCACAATATATGTGTCTCAACCATGTACCAAATCATCAACTTGTACCATAGGCTGACAGACATTGCAAAGGCAAGCAGATAATCAAGAGTTGGGATAGAATGGTTGCGAAGATGAAAGCCAAATTCATACCCAAGGATTATCAAATTACTCTGTTTTGGAGGATGCAGAACTTGAGACAGAAGCTGATGACAATGAAAGAGTGCACTGAAGAATTCTACAAGATCAACATCAGGGCAGGTCATCGGGAGAGCGATGATGAAAAGGTTGCCAGGTACATGAATGGTCTGTGATATGACATTCAAGATGAGATGAGCATGATGATCATTAGTAATGTTGAGGATGCTTATCATATGGCTCTGAAAGCTAAAGAAAAGCTGAGCCAAAAGTGAGGTCAAAGAGGTCAAGGTAGAAGTCAAGCCAGAGGAAAAGCAATTGCCCAAGACAGAACTCAGAAATCTAAAGAATAAGGGAAGAAACCTCAAACCCAAACTGAGAGAGGGGGAAGCTCACAGAGAGGACAATATGCTGATAGAAATACTTTTCCTCGTACCATAGGAAGAGGAAGAGGTCAAGGAGGTGAAGTAAAATGTTTTGTTTGTGGGAAAAATGGACATAAATCTTATGAGTGTCCAAATAGGAAGAAAGAAGGTGGTAAAAATCACATTTCCGAAGCACAGGGATGGAATGTTGAGGCAGAAGATGCTGAGGGTGGAAGATCCTTGATGATGAGGAAAGTTCTCTTAACGCCAAAGAAGGAGGCAAAGAACCCAGCTCAAAGGAACAGACTTTTTCAGACTTCTTGCAAGACCAAAGACAGGGTATGCAAGGTTATAGTGGACAACGATAGCACAGAAAATCTCATTTCTACAGAGATGGTAGAAAAACTGGAGTTGGAGACTATTGTACATCCAATCCCATACAGAGTCTCATGGCTACAAAAGGGACATCAGGTAAGTGTCACTAAACATTGTTTAGTTGAATTTAAAATAGGAGGATATACGGATGAAATATTGTGTGATGTCATTCCCATGGATGTTTGTCATCTATTGCTGGGTATACCATGGCAATATGACAGAAACGTGATTCATGATGGGAGAAAGAAAACATACACCTTGGAGAAGAATGGGAGGAGACACATGTTGCTGCCAATTAAGGATAAAGAAGTAAAAACAAAGACAAGCAACACTGTACTTCTCATGAGTGGGAAGGAACTTCTTAATGAGGTTAAGAAGAAGGAAGACACACAATTTATTGTGGTCAGGAAGCCTAGAATTGTTTTGACCAGTACAAGAGTGGATGAATTACCAGAGGAAATCTAGGAGTTGCTAGAAGGGTTTGATAATATAGTAGTGGAAGAACTACCTCGTTCGTTACCACCTATCAGAAGTATAAGTCATCACATCGATCTTATACCTGGAGCCAGTTTACCAAACAAAGAAGCGTATAGGTTGACGCCGCAAGAGAATGAAGAAGTCAAGAGACAAGTCCAGGACTTAATGGACAAAGGATTGGTTAGAGAGAGCTTGAGTCCATGAGTTGTTCCAATGGTACTTAGCCCAAGGAAAGATGGAGGATGGAGGATGTGTACAGACTCAAGGGAAATCAATAAGATTACCATCAGATACAGATTTTCATTACCAAGGATGGATGATTTGATGGATTTCTTGAGTGGAGCAAAGTTTTTTTCAAAGATTGATTTGATAAGTGGATATCATCAAATCTGAATGAGATAAGGTGATGAATGGAAGACAAAATTCAAGACAAATGAGGGGTTGTATGAATGGCTTGTTATGACATTTGGCTTAACAAATGTGCCTAGTACTTTCATGATATTGATGAATTAAATCCTGAAGGATTTCATAGGAAAATTCATCATTGTATATCTTGATGATATATTGATTTTCAGCAAAACAGAAACAAAACACTTGAAGCATTTAGCTACAGTGATGAGGAGATTACAACAAGAGAAATTGTTGATAAATATGAAGAAATCAACATTTATGAGGACAGAACTCATTTATTTGGGTTTTGTTATCTCTGCAAATGAGTTGAATATGGATCCGGAAAAGGTGAATTCAATTAAGAATTGGCCATCGCCGAAAAGTGTGTTTGAAGTTCGAAGCTTTCATGGTTGAGATAGTTTCTACAGGAAATTCATTCGAAATTTTAGTGGGATTAGCGCACCGATGATGGACACGGTGAAGAAAAGACACAAATCTTTTCATTGGACAGAGGAAGCAGAGAAGAGTTTCAATATGCTGAAGAAGAAGATCACTGAGCAACCAATATTGGTGTTGCCAAATTTCAGCAAGATGTTCCAGATCAAGTGTGACACGAGTGGATATACAATTGGAGTGGTCTTGTGCCATGACAACAGGTCGGTCCCATACTTCAGCGAGAAATTGAATGAAGCAAGGGATTTTAGAGTCAAAACTTTGGGTTTTGATAACCTCAAAGAAATGTACAGAGATGACCCAAATTTTAAAGAGGTGTATGAGGCATCTGAGAATCCAATTCTCATGGAGAAATTCCAATGGACCAAATATATGATCCAGAATGGATTATTATTCAGGGGAAACTAGTTATGTATTCCAAAATGCTCCATGAGGGAGAATCTGTTGAAAGAAAAACACAGTGGAGGATTGGTCAGACATTTCGGTCATGACAAAACGTTCTGAAAGTTGAATGGTGCATATTTTTGGCCAGGGATGAAGACAGATGTTAAGAAATTAGTGGATAGATGTAGGATTTGTCAGCACACAAAAGGAAAAAGGAAAAACATAGGGTTATACTAGCCATTACCCATACCAAAGAGGTTGTGGGATGCAGTGAGCATGGATTTCATATTGGGACTGCCAAGGACACAAAGAGGATTTGATTCAATATTTGTGGTGGTAGACAGATTTTCAAAAATGGCACATTTCATACCATGCCAAAAAACCAGTGACGCAACTCATATTACGAACCTGTTTTTCAAAGAAGTCATCAGACTTCACAGTTTTCCAAGAAGTATAGTTTCAGATCGGGATACCAAGTTCGTGAGACATTTCTGGAGGACTTTATGGAAGAAGCTGGGGACAAGTTTGTCTTTTAGCTGAGCGTATCATCCTCAGACGGATGGGTGGACAGAAGTTGTCAACCAGAGCTTGGGAGATTTGTTGACGAGCCTAGTGACTGAACACCACAGTCAATGGGACCACATTCTGCCACAGGCGGAATTTTCTTATAGTGATTCAATCAACAGAAGCACAGGGAAAATTCCATTCCAGATTGTATATGGAATGCAGCCAAGGGGATTTTTTGAATTGAAAAATTTGGAACAAAATGAATTTAGAAGTGCTAGTGCAGAGGATTTTGCAGAAGCGATGAAGGAGCTTCACAACAGAGTCAAGGAAGGATTGCAAAGTTCGAGTCAAGAATACAAGCACAAAGAAGATCATCACAGGAGAGAAATTCAATTTGAAGTTGGTGATTTGATTCTTGCACATTTGAGGAAGGAAAGGTTTCCAAGAGGAATGTATAATAAATCGAAAATGAAAAAGATTTGAACATGCAAGGTCTTGAAGAAATTTGGGGCAAACGCATATGAGATTGAATTACCCAATGGGATCAGAATCTCATCGATATTCAATATTGTAGATTTTTACCCTTACAGAGATGGAGAAGCAGGAGAATAGGATGAACAGACTGAGGTTCAATGGACAAAGAAATTCTTGTAGCTGAAAAGCCGCAGAT
>JASDQU010323466.1:0-10651 GCA_032191745.1 Picea mariana
AGAGAATATTCTCCAGGTGGAATATTCTCTCCTAAAATATAGGAGACTAGATAATGACTAATTATGACTAATAAACAAATAAAAACCTTAGGGAAAATAAATCCTAGGTGTGTGTGAAATAACTCCAACACCCCCCCTGAACATCATTATGGTGAAAATAAAGATTGGGTCCCAGCAACGAGGCCATGCTAGGTACCCAAATACAAAAGATACACTAAAAATAAAGTGAGGAAAGAGGGAAAGCCTCATGGGAACCCCCCTCCCCCCCCCTCCCCTCAAGGTACAATGTATGTAAAAAGAAGAACTATAGTTTCTAGGCAACTGTGTCCTTCACTCCAAGACGACCTCACAGATAATGGAATTTCTGCTCAGTGAAGGTCTTGGTGAAAATGTCTGTCATCTATTCTGTTGAAGGACATAGATGTAAGTCAATGATCCCCTTGTGTACTAGGTCCCGGATGTAGTGCATGTGGATCTCGACGTGCTTCGTCCACTGCCTCTGAACTGGATCTCTGCAGAACTTTAGACTGCTCTGGTTTTCACACTAGATGGCAATCGACCGATGAAATTGAATGCCCAACTCAGTGAGAAAATGTTGTAGCCACATAGCCTGAATGGTTATGTTCACTACCCCTCTGTACTCTACCTCAGCTGAAGATAGAGCAATGGCAGCTTGCTTCTTGCTCAACCAACAGATAGGCCCGGAACCAAGACTGAGTGAGTAACCATATGTGGACTTGCGATCAATGTTATCACCAGCCTAGTTGAAATCAGTAAACCTAATGAGATATAATGTAGAGTCTGCTGCATAATGAATCCAAAAGGTGATGGTGCCCTATATGTATCGAAGGATACGCTTTGCAGCTTTCCAATGTAGCTCATGCGACTTCTGCATGAACCTGGAAGCTACAACAACTTGTTGTGGGTGGGAAATCCCTCCTACAGACTAGCACTAAAGGTTTTAGCATGCATGCAGAAATGACCTAAAGATTCTTACTTTTTACCATCATCCCATGCCTAAACCCGCATTACTCATATATAAATACAAGGATCAAGAGATTAAGTTGACGTACCTTATTTTCTGTGTTTGATGTTGATCCCTTTTTGCGCTTGGTCGTTCTTTGACTGCAACTCTCCTCCCAATGCTGACCTACATTCAAAAAAGACAAACAAATAACTCCACATGCATTTTATCTATGAACTAATGGGTTAGAGATTTAATCAATGGAGCAATCAATATCCAAATAATGACAATCTCATATGGCGGGACGGGAAAAACAATTCTTTTATTAACTTCACAATAATACCTTACAATGATAAAGTTGGCTACTGCTCCAAGATCCTGGTCCTGGGCTCTTCTTTCACTATTTTCCAAATGCTTTTCTCTATACTTCTCTTTGCGGAAGGATGGCTAAAGGTTGGGACAAAGGGCATGCTCAATCAGGTATAGTTTCTTTACTATGATTTTTCTCTTTTCAAATGGGACCCCTACCCCTTCTTTTATAGGTTAGAAGGAGCTAGGTATTTGGTCGAATGACCGGCCATGCATGGCTGAAAGGTTTAGTTAACTTACCCAAAGTTGTGTGTTTCGTCAACAACATTCATTTTTGCGTGCTTTTGTAGGTACACACGGGTTGTCTTGGGTCAGCTAGTGTGTACACACATGCAATAATGGAGTAGGGCGCGTGGGGATTTATAAAAGGGGTTTTTAAGAAGAGTTGTTCAATAGTGTTTTGGCAAAGAATGAATCTGAGATGGCCTGAGGCCAGGTAAGCATGTCTGGTGAAAATTATGGTTATAACAAATGCCCCCTAATGTGTGAGGTTAGAAGAGCATCTGATGGATGAAATACATTAACAATTTTCACCAACATTCCAAACAAGTGAGTCTAGAGACCAAAAATCGAGAGGTGTCGTTTGCAAAATAATAATTGTCTCACCGAGGCAGGCATACCCATGCTCGGGATGAAATAAAATCATGGCTACCAATCAAATACACTATAGATCCATGTCATATAACTATATAAAGTGTAGCCATGAGTAATACACAACGGATCTACATCTCGAAATCAAAAAGATATACATGTAGAGTATCCATCTTCTAGAAGATGACAAGGCCTGATGGCTGGAGATGAGGTCTTCAAAGATCGAGCAACAACTTCAAAATATTCAAAACTCAGGTAGGAGTGTAATATGAGTGTACGACTTCACTACCCAGAGGTCTTCAAAAGCTCGTCGATCATGGACTAGAGAATCTTGATGATCAGAGTGAAGGCTTCATTGATTTCGAACAAAGACTTGATTGGACTTTGAGGATGGCCGGGCATGAGGGCAAGAGACAAACTGCAAAGGGGCCGACTCAGGCTTGGTAAAAACTTCCCTTGGACTATAGCATGACAAATGATGAGACTCAGGCATCATGGTATTAACAAAAGTTCACGAGGCAGGAGGAAATGCAAACTCTCCATATGTTTGGAAGAGTAACCAAATGGAGGAGGACACAACTCAATGTAGCGATAAAAACTTCCTAAGGTCATATTAAAACCCAGGGCTTGNTGCTTTGTCCAAGGGCGACTCATTGTGCTTCCAATAAAAAGAAAATACTTTTCCCTTCCTCTTTTTGGAGTATATTTGATTTTTTTTTGTCTTTTTCAATAATTTTGGAAGGCTTGAAAAAGAATAAAAGAATGTTATGTTACAAAGGAGGGATGAGTGTCACAAACATACGAGTTCGAGGCGCAAGGACAAGACTAATGTTCAAAGTAAGGACACTTGGGAAAAATCCCTCCTGGGGCCAAAGGTGTCAAGACACAGAGGCAAAGTGCTACAGGGCTTGCGTATATGGCATGCTTCAGATGGTTCAGTTGGAGCAACATGGAGCTGGAATTAGACCAAAGACGCAGGTATGCAAACATGGTTAACAAAACACACAATGGCAACGTCCTTCAATGTAAGTTTAACGAGCCCAGAGAAGGTAAGCTCGGTGGTTTTTCATATTTAGAGAGTCTGAAAAACATAAAAAGAGACTCCAATGGGGTACCTTTTTCGAAGGTATTCTAGTCGTTTCGAAAAAGGGGTAAACTAGCACCGACAAGACGTCTATTCAAAACCATTTTAACGAGTGTGATAAAGACAAGATTACTCGGCCATTTTTCATTTTTAAGGAGTCTGAAAAAAGATTAACTATGGACTCCATCAGGAATGTTCTTCTGGACCATTTTAACGAGTGTGAAAGAATAAGGTCACTTGAGGATCTTTTCAATTTTAGGGATTCTGAAAAGAGCTTAACTATTGACTCCATGGGGGTTCCTTTTTCGTAAATTTAGTCCCTCGGGCCCAAAAAAGGGGTAAAATTATACCTGAGGGTACTCTTCTAGGGATGCGAAGTCTCTAGAGTATACCTTTTGTTCGTACAGTTGACCGTCTGGACCGAAAAAGGGGTAAACTATCGCTGGATAGATGTGACTTCAAATTTCACTTTAACGAGCGTGAAAGGCCACAAGATCTCTTGACAATCTTTTCATGTTTAGAGGGTCTGAAAAGGGATTAAAATAAGACCCGTTATGTTTTGGGAGTCCCGTGGGTGAGGTCAAGAGTCATGCAAATGAGGCTCAAACTTGTAATTAGGCAAAACAAAAAGGACTCCCAAGCCTACAGTCATTAGTGACAGCATGGACACCATAATGCAACTAGGATCTACCTAGGGCATCCATGTTCTGGTAATCTCTACCACCAAATCGCGACACTTCTAAAGCAACAATGATGTTTCCGTGTCGCAACCTGATGCGATCGATACTATGGAAAAGGGATAAAGACAACGAGATACAAAAGTGGGGGTGAAAACCTAACTTATATGCTCAAGTTGACCATCTAAGGTGTTTTCCACGGACCGTTAAAAGTGACCCAAAACTACAAAAAATGTCTTGATACCTGAACGTAACTTTCCATAGAAACTCCTAAATCACTCTAAATGGTTTTCAATTTAGAGAAAATGATAAGGGGGGCTAAAAAAGTGACAAAAAAGGGCCAAAAAGTCTATAAATAGAAGCTGGCAGCTCATTATCACCATTGTTGATTTCGAAATTGACTCTGGCACAAAAAAACCCCTTTGGTAAAAGTGGTGATTCTGGGAGCTACAATGGACGAAACGACCATCCGTCTGGACCAAGTAAGTATAAACTGCCTCCTTTTTCCTTTTAATTCTTTATATATGCATTTAATTTGGTCTTTGGGGGGGGTGTCGATCTCTAAAAGGTCGTCCCTAGGCCCATGCGGGCTGTCTTATGACAGCCCACGTGTACACTCGCTCTGTCTGATGTCAGAGCACGTGTACACGTGACTGTCATCACAACAGCCCGTGTGGACCCTCCAATGAGTGAAAAAAAAGTTTAAAAAGAAAGGCCTAACCCTCTAAAAATTTTCCCATGTGCAGGATGTATGTGCAATGGAGAGAACGAGAGCACGAAGATATTAGCGCACTAGTTGGGGAAGACCCTAACGCTGTGGTGGTGTTAATGCAATGTGGCTTTCTCAAGTTCTTTCTGTGTCCTTTCATGAGATCACAACCTAGGCTACTGAATGCCTTGGTTGAATATTGGCACCCTGATGTAGAAGATTTTATGTTAGAGGGGCAGTCACTGGTGCCCACTACAGAGGATATATACTTTTTGACTGGCCTCTCCAGGAGAGGGGAAAAGGTCAATTTTCAGACATTTCTTGCCGGGCCTCACAATATATCGGAACTGATAGGACTTCATTGTGAGGCGGGTACATACCGATCGAGCTCGCAGGTGCCAATAAGCAAGATCACCGATTTATCACTGCGAACGATTGTGTTGCTTATTGGGTGGATGAATGGTTCTACGGCTTTACATCAGGTGTCCCGTGCACAGATGAACTGTGCAGTCCAGTGATTAAATGCATAGATATTTGACTGGAGCACTACACTGTTGAATTGTATGAAGAGGTGGCTGACAGATTGCCGGTTGCAGACACAAAGGAACTTCGGGTTCGGGACGATTCTATGCTCTTTCTTCTTTGAAATAGTTCCTAGTTTCAGTCCTCGAGTGGTGGTACAAGGACATCAGACCTCTCTTCCTACGATTTGCATATGGGCAGTGTTGTTGCCACGACAGGGTGGTGGAAGGACCAATGAGTCCTTTGGTGATGACTTCTTTGCTTGGTTGTTGCGGCAGATCCCAGCCATAGAGGATTATCCTTATCTTGGGATTGATTTATTGAGAGATCCTGAGATCCTTGTACCTCCAGGCGAGGAGCGAGGCGAGATGGGTAAGTTTGCATTATTTTTTTTTTGTGAAACATATATAGTTTTTATGTTGTTTTTTTTTATATATCATTTTTTTACACTAGAGTGTTTGACAGATATGTGTCTATTGTGTGCAGATGTGGGACCCTCGCGACCTGAAGATTTTGTGAGGAATAGGCGTTGTCCTCGGCCAGGGGTCGCACCTACCACCGCAGGGGGACCAACAGTAGCAGGAGATCTTCCAGCTAGTGAAGCTGAGAGGGTTTTGAGACGAGTTGAGCGAAATTTTACCTCGCTCACTCGCACCATCCCCATGGCATAGAACAAGGATCTTCCACCATCTATGTAGCCTCATGTAGTGGGGGCACCAAGGACGTGGGTCCGACTATTTCGGCGTTTGGAAAACACTGTTGATTATTACAACAGGGCCCACAGGCCCTGACCTTAGTTAGTCTAGACTTTGATAGCTCCACTGGTATATATTTTTTGAGGGCATAAGCTCCATGACTCGTTACTGGTCATATTTTTTGAGGTGCTTGCATCCACCTATGTACTCTGGTGATTATGATATTATATAAAAAAATTTATGTCTTTTTGTGTCTTATGGATCGTATTTACCTTTAAAAATGTATTTACATGTTTTATGTGTATGTCTTTTTATATGTGTGCAAGATGCCAATTTAAAATTTGATTAGCTAGAGTATCTGTAACTTGGTTTAATCTCCTAGGAACATAAAAATATGTAATATAATCAAAGATTCATTCTAAGAGACGTACCCTAAGGAATCGTCAGTGTAAAGTTGGATCATGAACATGGTAGACTCTATTTAACTGAGACACAACCAACTGAGCATCTAAATAGACCTAGAGACGAGAGATACCAAATGACAGGGTGTCACGAAGCAACTCAATAACTGCACTGTACTCGGCGACATTGTTTGTGGTGTCGCCTAAACATATACCTCTGGAAGATAATAATTGGCCTTGAGGTGTAAAAATTACCCAAGCTGCGGAGGCAAGCCTCCGAGTGTGACGACTAGCACCATCTGCGTACCCAATGAACACCTCAGATTCACTTGAAATCTACCATAGTGACAAAAGATAACATCAAAAACGACATGTCCATAAAACTAAAAGAAACCATAAAGTAATAGTACAAAGACTACACATATGTTACAAAAAGTTACCCAAGGTGACCTACCTACGAGTAATATTTCTTGAGGTAGAGCCCATTTCTAGGCTCCACCAAAGCATTTACCTCAAAGTCACCAGATGATAAGCACCCTTTTTAAGAACCTCTTTTATGATGAAAGGTCCGAACCACATATGTTTGAATTTGCCTTCCCCAAGGGGGTCCTTATCTTGGTCATAGACCAGAACAAGGTTTCCTTCAAAGAAAATTTGAGGATGAACAGACTGATCATACTGACACTTGACCTTTTGTTTGTGAGCCTCATTGGCCAAGGCCGCATCACAACGCTACTCATTGAGCCGCTCAAGGTATAATAACCATTCTTCAAGTGGAGAGGTGTCTGGCAATAACTGTACTGCCAATCTTAGGGACGTGATCTGACATTCTATAGGCAAGACTACTTCCATCCTGTAAACAAGTTGAAAAGGTGAGAAACCGATTACAGTCTTAACAAATGTTCGGTAAGCCCATAATGCCGAGTATAACATCAAATGCCAATTTGACTTGGCCAAGTTGATCGTTCGTTGTAGGATGGTCTTAAGAGATTTATTTACAGCTTCCACCTGACCATTTTCTTGGGGGTAGTAGGGTGATGAATGTTCTTGCCGCAACCCAAGATTTGATGTTAATTTGGTCATCGTCTAGTTCTGAAAGTGACTGCCATGGTCAGTGACAATCTCTCTCGAGACACTGAACCTTGCTATTATCTGGTTGAATAAAAAGAGAGCTGAAGTCTCTCCATCATCTTTAAATGTTGTCATAACTTCGACCCACTTCGTGAAGTATTCTACGGCTACAATGATATACCGGTGCCCCCTTACTGAAGAAGGGTTGTATGTAGTGTAATCAATCCCCCACTTGGTGAAGGGACCAACTGTGATGACAGGAAACATGGGAGTGGGATGTGCCCTCATCTTCTGAGAGAATATATGACATGGGTGGCACTTCTTGACCGATTCGATACAATATTTGATTAGTGTCAGCTATAGGTAACCTGCTTGTAAAATATTTTGGGTTGTTTCCAACCCAGACAAATGACTGCGACATGCTCCGGTATGGAAATCGTTAAGCACGATAACTGCTTCTTCATGAGTGAGACATCAGCGTAGGATGCAGTCTACACCTCTTTGATACAACGTATCGTCAAGTATGAGATAATTCTTAGTTTGATGGCGTATACGACGACGCTCATCATGAGAAGCAAAGGTGGGTTACTTCAAATTCTAGAGATAGGCAAGTAGACCTCCATACCAGGGATCCAAAGACGAGATCAAAAACATATCTCCTATGATAGGCAATTCTTCGGGCATAACATCACCTGACTCAATCGGAAGTTCCGAAATAAGTTCTGTGAAGACCAGTGACTTTTTGGATTTCGCCAAAACGAAATCTAAGTCGAATTCCTAGAGGATGACTATCCATCTACTGATCTTTCCGCCTACTACTAGTCGTGTCAACATGTATTGAAATGGATTCACAATAGAAATGACTGTGGTCTTGAAAAATATAACACAATGACGGAACCGTTGAACAGTATGGACTACTGCCAACGCAAGTTTTTTGATATGAGAATAATTGAGTTCCGGTCCGACGAGGCCTCGTCTCAGGTAATAGATCACATATTCTGAGAGAAAATCATCTTCCTGAACTAAGACCATGCCGATGGTTGACTCTGCTGCAACCAAGTATAATAGCAAATATTTGTTATAGTTGGGTGGCCGAAGCAGAGGGTCAATTGTGAGGGCATGTTTCAATGCTTCGAAGGAGCGTTGACTTGCACCATCCTAATGAAAAGGAACGTCTTTCTTGAGTAAGTGCATAAATCCCTTCGTGATCTCAACGTAGTTGGCGATGAAATGCCTCAAAAATTTGGCCTTGCCCTGTAGACTCTGAAGTTGAAGGATTGTGCGTGGGTGAGGAAACTGAACTATTTCCTCAACCTTTAGGGGATCGACCATGATCCCTGTTGTTGACACTATGAAATCTAACAAATGTCCTGATGTTATGCAAAAGCTGCATTTGTTTGGATTCAAGTGAATCCAGAAGTAGCGACATTGCTCAAAGATAAGTTGGAGGTGTGTGGGATGATCCATTCTCTTGCTTGATTGAAGTGCTAAATCATCTAAATAGGCCTCGACTATATGCTTGAGATCATGGAAAGAAAAATACATGGCCCATTGAAAGGTCGCTCCAACATTTTTGAGACCAAAAGGCATCTTACGATACATGAATGTACCCCATGGACAAATGAATTCCATTTTGTGCTGGTCTTCGGGTTTGATTTGTATCTGATTATATCCCAAAAAACCATCCATGAAAGAAAAGTCCTCGCAACCTGCACATTCATCGATTATCTAGTCAATGAATGGTGTGGGAAAATTATCTTTTGGACAGGCCTTGTTTAAATCACGAAAGTTCGTACATATGTGAATCGTGCCCTGTTTCTTGTTGACCAACACCGGATTTGACACCCATTGGGTCAGATGGATAGGATAGATAACACCAGCTTTGAGCAGTTTCTCGACTTCAACCTTAATGGCTGCTGCTTTCCTGGGATTAATTGGATGAAGCTTCTGTCGAACTGGCTTGTCATCAGGATAAGTTGTGATTTCATGTTCGACTATTTTTGGATCAATGCCTGGCATTTCCTCACAAGACTAGGCAAAAACGTCGCAGAATTCTTTAAAAAGATCTGTGTAGACTTGAATCTCTTCAGGGGAACAGTCAGCTCCGAAGAAAAATTTCTTCATGATGCCAGTGGTTCTGGAGATATTAATCAATATAGTTTCAGTGATAGTTTCTCCTCAGAATAAACCTCATGTGTAGCTAAGGGATTAATAGGACAAAACCTATCTCCAGTCATAGTTAAGGTGAATTATCCTACTTTGATTCTACTTAACTCTGGGAAGAAGTATGATCTATGATGGAGATCATCCCAGGGTTTGGACGGACTAGTCATTGCTTCAATTATTGCTTCGTCAGAGGGAAAGACTAAGTCTAACGCATTGGTATCAGCGAGAGAACTTTGTGCCAAAATAGGATCTGGAATCGGATCTAACTCTTGTGCAGGAGTTGGATCAGTGTCGACCGAAGTTTGCTGGACTAAAGAGTAAGCTACTTTGGCTACAGACAAGGGCATGGACATGCCAGAGTGCCATGTCCCTTCCATCGTGGCCGATGGGGAAGGAAGTATCCATGGATCGTTGAAGTAAGTCGTGTGAAATGACGAAACTTGGAAAATATCAACCTTATGGTGGTCTGATATGAACCTGAAATCACCTTGAGGGGGCAGGTAATCGAAGGTACCCATCAAATATGGGCACAAACCAACCCCTACGTTGACTATGCCCGGTTGGGGATTATCAATCATTGGGACTGCGGATGCCCCCAGTGAAGGGTCAAGTCTGGAGAAATACAATTGATCAATGGTCACAATCCAGTCCTCGTGTGGAAACAACAAGACCCGAAAAATTGTAGCAACCAATTCTTACATGGCATAAGTCCAAATCCTTCCTAACAAGAGATTGTAGTTGAGGGATGCGTCGACTACTTCTACCTCGACGCACATGGTCTTCCCTCCTAACTGCACAGGGAAAGAGGGAATGATACCATGTGGTTGGAACGAACGACCATCGAAAGCAGTGAGAAGAGTAGGTTATGGACACAAAATGGGTTGGCCAATGGCCTTCCAACATGCCAATGACATAACGCATGTCGAGGTGCCCTCATCAACCACTGTGCATAAAATGTTCCAAGTAAAATTTTTCGTGGAGCAAGCCACTACTATCTGAAACGCTACGTGGTAAGGCAGACGAGGTTTTAATTCAGTTGTATCCATCATGATTGTACCTGGATTACAAGTCTCGGTAGATCCTAAAGCGGCTAGCAAAGCTTTCCTCTGGGAAGGGCATCTTTGGAGGACCTCCAAAGCGAACATTGCACAAGGGATTTGAGACAAATCCTCCACCAC
This sequence comes from Picea mariana, assembly GCA_032191745.1. Classification (NCBI taxonomy): domain Eukaryota; kingdom Viridiplantae; phylum Streptophyta; class Pinopsida; order Pinales; family Pinaceae; genus Picea; species Picea mariana. The sequence continues at coordinate 10,428 of JASDQU010323466.1, forward strand.
AGAATAGTTTTGGGCAGCCCTTGCGTTTGGGTTGTGAGAATCTTTCTTGAACGCACCTTTTCGGATGCATGTCATTGTTTAACCCAAAGTCTTTTCGATCTAGAGAGGAAGAGATGGGATTTCAACTTCTTTACCCTTTTCAGAAGTGCTTGGTTTACTGCCCCCTTTCACGCTTGTAGAGGCTTGGGTTAGGTTTTTCCCATGTTGAAATGGATTGGTTAACA
>JASDQU010323473.1:0-11257 GCA_032191745.1 Picea mariana
TCACTATCTTTATTCTTATGAGGAAATTTAGAATAAAAATGACCAATATCGCCACAATTAAAACATTTCAATGGAATCATACCTTTATACTTGTTGGCTCCTTTCTTTAGTTTCCTGACAAAGTTATTCATCTCTTCATCTTCGTTTGAATCATCTCTACACTACAAATTAGTTTTGACTTTTGCTTGTACTTCTTATTTTTCTTCTTGTATGCCTTGAAATTTGTTTCCTTTGTGACTGGGTTCTCCTGTTTTGTTCTCATTTCATAGAATGTAAATATTCCATGTAGCTCATCCATGCTCAATGTATTGAGATCTGCTCTTTCTTCTAGGGTTGATATTTTAGGATCAAATATCATAGGAAGAGACCTCAATAACTTTTGAAAAAACACTAAGTCGTTGACTATTTAATAGTGTTAACTATTTTGTCAACTCGCAGAAGGTAGGTTGCAATGACTTCGTCTTCCTTCATCTTCAATTGTTCAATATTAGATCTGAAAATTTGAAGCTTATCTCCCTTAACCTTGGAATATCCTTCATAAATAATTTGGAGTTTATCCCAAATTTCCTTTGACCTGTGACAATGCATAAACTTGAAAATAATTGAATCAACGAAACTTCTAAGAATAATACCTTTAGCCTTTGAGTTTTTTTCACTGAGTTTCTTTCCATCTCTGTCGGTTGGGGGAGTGGTTGGTTTTATATACCCATCTACTACTAATTTCCAAACATCAAATACATCTACATGTAAAAAGGCTTTCATCCTTTTATTCCAAAATGTATAGTTCTAACCATAAAAAACAAGTGCTCCAATCTAAGTGTATTCCATGATCTCCTTTCGATGGTTAGATTGCTTCCTAAAGGACGTGCTATGATACTAATTGTTGGAATACTGAGAGGGGGAGTGAATGAGTATGAGAATAATTAGTACTTTTAATCACAATATAAAACCTCCAATAAATATCATGTGCATTCAATATATCATCAATACCATAATTCAATGCATAGACATCACATAAACATAGTACACAAGAATTTTATATGGAAACCCAATGTGAGAAAAAACTGCGAAATGATTTTCTTATTTATCAAAGAGTACATCCATTGGCAACACCAACTTCCTATTTCTCCAAGTACAACTGGAAGGAGGATCCAACCCCTTATTTACAGGCTGCAAACTGAAGGAATCTCCAACTCCCTAATTTACCGGCTCCAACCAAAAGGAGGCTAAAACCCCCTTTCCTTGCCCTGTCCAACTACCCTAAAATATAAATTTTGACCAATCTGTCACTACCTCTGTCGTTGTAAATGATAACTTTTTTTTTTTTTTTGTTTCTGATACTTTTGTTGTTGCTATTTTTTTTGATATCTCATCAATATTGCAACCAGACATACCTCATACCAAGATCCACAAGAGTATTCTCTAAATAAAATGCTTATGAATCACTAAGACATATTTGTTCCTAATTTCTTCAGAATACACACCCTAACATACACAGGAAGACATACCTTCAACCTGTAGTTGACTTGAGTTTTAGGTCCCTGATCTTCAACAAATTTTTCTCATAGGTCCACAACCCTATAGACTTTCTTCTCACAGGTATCCATGATTTTCCTCACTGCAGCCCGCAGATTTACACACTTTTCCTCCTAAAAGTTGCATATTTTCTCAAAAAATATGTATGTAACTTCTTCTTGGTACACTTGATTTCTGCAAGCTTTGTACTTCACTGGACTTATTTGCCTTCGTCTTGCTACCTCAGATCTCCAACCTGTATACTCATAAGTGATTTTCCAGTTGACTCTTCTCTATGTTTTAATGAGGATCTCATGATGACATGAAACTATCATGAAACTCATGATGACATGCAACTCACATGCAACTTTTTAACGTGTGTTTCATTTACTTTGACATGTAGCTTGTTAACCAATGTTTACATCTACTTTACCTTGACATGCAACTTGTTAACTTCTTGTTCAAGATTTGAAATCAATGACAACCAATCTTTCAACAATTCAATGACAATTAATATTCAAACAATTAAACTTTCGACAATTAATTAACCTTTTAACAATTAATCTTTTGACAATTAATTAATATGTCAACAATCTCCCCCTTTGGCATTGATGGAAAAAATTAGACACAACACTTCTCATGCTCATGTTTGCTCCCCCTGTCTTCATGCCTCTTATTTTCCTCTCCATGCCTCTGTTTTTTCCTCGCCCTTTGAAATCAATGGAAAAGGATGACCTTTGATCTCTACTAATGTTTCTCTTCATGGTGCTTCCTCATGTAACTCTCTGATAAAAAGAAATCAAAAAACATTAAAGTGTTTCATGATTAATACTTCTCTCCCCCTGTCTTACTATGATAACTCCCATGTAGATCATTTTGGGGATGAAACTACTCCAAGTTTCTGTCGAAGATACTCAAAAGTATCCCTCGAGGGAGGTTTGGTGAAGATATCTACAATGTATTCTTTTGTCCCAACATACTCTACCTTGATTTTATTCTATGTAACCTATTCACGTAGAAAGTGAAATTTGATCAGAATGTGTTTCGTCCTGGAATGCATCACTAGATTCTTAGAGATACTTATAGCACTGGTATTATTATAGAATATTGGAATAGGCTCGACATATTCCACCAATATTCCCTACAAAGTTTGCTTCATCCATAGAACATGTCTACAACATGTTGTTGTTGCAATATACTCTACTTCTGATGTGGACAACAATACTGAAGATTGTTTCTTGCTTAACCATTATACCATAAAATCACCCAAGTAGAAGGTTGTTCCACTTGTACTTTTTCTATCATCAACACCTCCTGTCCAATCCACATTTGTGTATGCAACTAGAGATATATCATTCCCTTTTGTATACCATAATCCATAGTCTTATAGTCCTTTGAGATATCTGAATATTCTCTTTACTGCCATAACATGTGTTTCCTTCAGTGTTTCTTTAAATATTTCCTCCTTTCCAACTGCTTGCATCACATCCGGTCTCGATGTTGTCACATAGAGTAAACTTCCAGTCATTGATATATAGATTCTATGATCTGCATCCTTGGATATATCATCTTTGTTCAATTTGCAACTGGTTTTCATGGGAGTACTTATGGACATGCAATCTACCATTCCAAACTTCTTTATCATTTCTTTAATATATTTGGTCTGGGAGATGAAAATACATGTATCTTGCTGACATATGCAAAGTCCCAAAAAGAAAGACAACTCACCAAGTAATGCCATTTCAAATTCATTATGCATGTATTTAGAAAATGTTTTACTCACCCTGTCATCATCATTTCCAAAAATAATGTCATCAACATAAACTTCAATTATCAATATAGTATCTTTATTTACCTTTATGTAGAGATTGTTATTTGCATTTCCTTTCATGAACCCTTGTTGTTGTAGATACCTGTCCAATCTTGAATACCATTCTTTGGGGGCTTGTTTGAATCCATATATTGTCTTCTTTAATCTGCAAACATAATATTCCTTTTCTGACAGTAGAAACCCTTTTGGTTGTTCAATGTAGACTTCTTCTTCTAGTTCTCGGTTTAGTGTTGGCAGCCAGATATTCATGGTGTTTTCATCGATATTTAAAACATAGTTTTAATGGAATAAAAACAAATTAATGGTTGATTCTTTGTATCTGTGAAGACTTCAATTATGATTTATGGTTTGAAAAATCGCTTGATTGGTTGTATGTTTTTGAGTGCATGTATTTCAATAAATATCTTGTTTATTCTTGTTTAATTTCATGATTGTTTAAGCATGAAATTGAAACAAGATTGGTATGAAAACATCATAAAGATTCTAAAGTTTCTCTATGTGAAATTGGATGAGTACCTAAGAGTACCTAATGATCTTAAGAACCTTAGAGGGTTTTGAGCTTATCATTTTGTGAATGGTGTCTTTACCATTAGCATACAATTTGATCACATTTGGGGTGTGCCTTAGTTGTTTTATACATTTTGAGTGTTAATTATCACCTACCACCTCCACGATCATTCATAAAAATAAAAATTTGATATAACCTGAAATATAAATGCTATCCCTTATTGTCATATCACAGTCTAATCGTTGGTATACAAGATTGTCAGCCATGATCTGAAACAATTACTCCCTTGTCCTACTGACTTAAGCTCACATTCATTGCCTCGGTGGTGGTGCTTCCTTTTTGGGTTAGGTTGTTAATAGAGGAGGTGGTTTTCAATTTCTCATGTCCTCTAGTTCAACATTCAATCAACTGCCTGAGTGGTGGCTATGATGACCTTCTACCGAAGCCTTAGTTATCAGATCACCTCCAAAAATGCAGAGCTTATCCTTCATATCGGGTGGTTTCAAACATACACCCCTCTTTTCTACTCCTGTTGGTATATCATGACCAAAACCATGGCCCTTGTGGTAAGGATAGAGTCGAATGACTCACAAGCCCTACTATCCCACGATGATGATGTGGACAATCTCGTGGCCTTCGGGTGGGTTAAGTTCATACAATAATTTGAGGGATTTAACCTCGAGGTCACTCAAGCTTTTTCCCAAACCTTTGATGGTTCTAAGGCCAAGATAGGAGATTTACAGTTGGAAGTCAGTGAGGATTCGATTGCTAAAGACGTGGGATTTTCCCAAGAAGGAGATCGTTGGTTCAAGAATATCAAGTTTGAAGGTATCCCTTGGCACCTGCTAATGGTTTCCAAGAGGTCACGGTACGATGTCAAAGGTACACCAATAGTTTTGTTTAAACCTCAATGGCATGGTTCACTGTTGATACTCAAGAAATTCGTCACCAGTGAGGGATGATATGGACTAGTTTTTCTATTTCATATTCGTTTGTTAATGCATTTCTTAGGGTTTGGTTTAAACATGTCATTCGACATGCTTAAAAGCCTTCAAAAAATGGATAGATTTTACCAAAGGTGAAACCTTAATGCACAGTCCAACTGATTTCATCATGGCCTAATTCGAATATTGGTCATTTCACAACTGTCAAAGGTTGGGGATAGCTGGAAATATTTCATGGATAGGAATGGTTTCGCTCCACTCACACCTGAAACCGAAATCGACTAACCCTTGTGTCTTGATGAGCTCACAATCCCTTGCCCATCGACTCATTCTATGAGAGACCTTCACATTGAATTGCAAGAATACCCTGTGTCATTTACCAGAAGAACCCCTATTGATTTTCATAAATCTTCCAGAGGCACACACCATAGTTGCAATTTTGTTCCTAAAAATACTTAGAAGATGTGCTGGGTAAATTGAAGAACAAGGTCCTTGTTATTCCTAATTCTGTGCAAGATGTGGTTGATTTAAATGAAATTAAAACTAAGAAACAAGGCAGAATTAAAACACATAGGGTTCCAAATATTGATTTCAAGAACAAAATATTTGGCCAACTCCTTTCCAGAATGGTAAGGAATCAACATCACAATCGTGAAAATCCTATCCCTATTATTGATGTCGAAGACCGGATTTATGTTGATGATACCAGCATTGATGCACCCCAATATGATTTCATGTCAAACTTACCTCCTTTATTAAAGGAACAAGAAGGTTTATCAGGTATTCAGTATCATCTCAAAAGGATCATGGAATAGGCTAAATCTCCCACTACAGATCAGACTCGTCCATTACCAAATCTAGAACTGGTGTATTGTGAGAGTTGTTTTGACTAGATTGAAAGATACGATCGAGATATTCCTTACCTACAGGCGAAGTTGAATCAAGTGATCACTCAGAACTCAGTTTTTGAAAAGGAAAACGATGATCTCAGAGCTTGCATTCGATCAAATTCACACAGATCCAACAAGTGTTTCAAGAAATCAGGAAATGTGGTTATTAAAAACTCCACTAGTTTCAATGCTATTATAAACTCAAATTTGTCTGATGTTTCTCTTTCAAATTTCTAATTGGTAAATAGTGTTCTTGTAATTCATGATTTGATTTTGTTTGGATAATAAATAAATTCATTTTGATTTTGATTTTGATTTTGTTTAGACCAGCTACAGAATCGAAGATTCCATAGCTTGTCTTTTAAATTTATTTCTTTTATTATTTGTCTAATTTAAGTTTCATTTTTTGTCTCAGGTGAACAACATGTCAATATGAAATGATTAATGGAATGAGTCAAGAGTTGAGCATATAATGGATTTGTAATTCTCGTTTTTTGAAAAACAATGTTTTAATGATGTAGTTATTTTGGATTGTAAGATTTCAACATAATTATCTTTTGGTTATTTTGTTTTAGTAAAATCTTATTAAAAAAGATATGTCCCTATCTTGCATGATATGAGGAACAGATTAGGAACTTGTTTAAATAGCACTGCTTGCCCAGTGATATGGCCAATTCCTCCTGGACCATATGATGGAATTATTTTTCTGAAACTATATGGGATACAGTTTACTCTTTAGCTTTTTTCCTTTTGTAGACTGTGCAATGTTATCATTGTTTCCCATGTAATTTCTGGATGTGAAATTTTATTTGTATTGAACTAGATTTAGACTGTTCTACATATAACTTTTCATCTTATGTTTTTCTTTACGTGTTTCATTATATTTTGGTTCTATTGATATCTGTGATTGATCGTCTATCTATGTATTTTGAGTTTAAATCTAATGTTGGGTAGTTGGTAATACCATTTGCTGAGAGTTGGAGTTTCTTTCATTTTCAGTTATTGGACATTTTAAACTCACATGAGATAAAATCAATTTGTCTTTCTGTCATCATAGACTTGTTTTAGAATATAAAAGACTTCCTTGAGTTGTTTCAGGAAGTATCTTTCTTGCTTTTTTCATAGATTTATACTTGACACAGATTAAGTGGAGCTTATACAAAAACAGAAAAATGAATCTAGCTTAGTACTGCTAATCAGCGTCAGGTTAGTTAGTTTATATTTTATTTGATTTATTGATTTGCAAATGAATAATGATGACATCATTTAAATGTTAAATTTCTTTGTCCATTAACGTTATATCATTTATAATCTTATTCATTCATTGTTTATTATTTCGTCATTTATAGTATGAAGAATAGTTCCCTTTATTTTTCATCTTGTTTTAATCCATTAGTTGAAAACAATCATTTTCTTGAGGCTTCATTTAAACCTTGTAATTGTATATATTTATTGTATATAATACTGCTATTAGTTAAGAAATCATACTAATGTGTTGATTGATAGAATTGCACCTTTTAATTAGTTTACATCTTTTAGTTATTTTAGAATCCTAGTTGGCTAACGGAGCCATAAAACCTGTCAGGGTAGATTATCCCAAACAACTTGGGTTAAATAGACAACCACAGTCCAGATCTTCCCTTCTCATTGACGGTGGGGCAGAAACATCCGTCAACAAATGGTGCTAGAAGGAGGGCCTGGAAGTCATTGATGGCACGAGGAGGCCGTATGACTCCCCCAAACAATCGTTCTCCTATTGTGATGTGTAGTCGCTTAGACCCTAACATTACACTTGACCCAGCTACTACCTCAAAAGCTACTCCTGACATTCATGGTGATCCAGTGACACCAGTTCCTCAAGGGATTGATGTAATGGAAATTGTTCACCAGACGATTTTGAGAACTCAAAGTTCTTTGTCACGAATCAGAAAACCTGGTAAACAACTAAATCAACTCCTTGATTTCTCCAATCTGCAATAACAACCTCTTGACACCGGTCTGCTCGATAACACATTAGAAGGTAATATCACTGATCCTTCTAAATCACTAATCCTTGGTGTTGGGGGATCTGGTCTCCCACCATCCCCACCTGGTTCTTCTCCACCCTCTTCAAGAGAGGCATCCTCGGATGAAGGCAATTTTTCGTCTAAACAATCTCAACCTTTAAATCCACCAACTCTCATGGAAAACCAAAATAATCCCACCAGACCTTGGCTTGATCAAGATGTTGTGGCAGTACCTGGACCCCAACACCCGTTGCCCAAACATCCAAAAAAGTGGCTACCCAAATTCGACCAAGATTCAAAGCAATTAGTTGAGGATCACATCAAGAAATTCATGTTATTTGTTAGGCTCCGGAGCGTCGAACACGAGGATTTCATGTGCAGGTTATTCCCCTACACTTTTGAGGGAAATGCCTCAACCTAGTATTTTGCACAACAACCTCAAACCGTCGTCTCTTGGGACAAGTTTGAAACCTGTTTTCTAGAAAGCTTTGGAAATGATAAATCTCCAGAAGTCCTGGTAATGGAACTTTCTAGTATAAAAATGAACCCTAAAGAAAAAGTTAAGGATTTCAACCAGAGATTCCTTATGTTAAAAAACAAAATCCCTATAAATTCAATGCCTGCAGAAAACTTGATTGTTGCATACTATACTAAGGCCCTGCATAACAATATAGATATATGGGTTAAAAGGTCCAAAAAGAACACATTACTAGAAGCATTCGAGGAGGCAGTCCTTATCGAGAAGAACATTTTGAGTTTAAAAGATAGTTCAAATAGTGAGGCTGAAACAACTTCCTCTTCTAAAAAGAAAATAGAAATTCTCACTAGACCTCCTCAAGGTAAAAATCAACAAGAAACATTAGACTTGGAAAGTTTGCATCTACAAGTAAAGAAAGTTTCAGGCCACCTTTTAGGAAACCTTTTCCTCCAAATCATCCAAACCCGACCACATAAGGCCTAAACTTTGAAGGAATACAGTATGCTTTGCAAGCAATACTAGAGGCACATGATAATGTTGTTTCTGTACCTCCTAAAAATCAAGACGACACGGGTGAAGAAGAAACACCTGATGAGGAGGACTTATCTCCTCCCGTTTTCAGATATTTGTCGAACAACATATTTCAAACGAATTTTGAAACTGTCCATCCTTATAACACTCGAAGTAAAGTACAAAACAAACTAACACCTGAAACAAGTAGGAATATGGTTTCCAAATAGCCAAAACAAATTGAAACTAAAAAAAACATTGTTGCCCCAGTTTTGGAATATGATTTGGTTGAAGATCTTAAAAAACTAAGGGAAAATATATCAGTTTTTGAATTACTTAAATTCCCTCTTATCCTATAGAAAATGCTCCAAAGTATAGCTGGAAATAATAAAAAGAATGACTCTATCAGCAAGAAATTAGCAGAAAGTGACCCAAATAAAACAAAAGATATATTCGATAAAAAATCATCTGAAAATCAGGATAAAAGGGACATATTAGAGAAAAATGTAGGAAATTTAGATAAGACTATTTCAGGTACAGCCATAAAATATCAGCAGAATTTTGTTGTCTCTTCATGAAAAAATGTAACTCATTTTTTATTAACTTTCGAAATTTTCAACAGAAATGTACATAACTGCATGGTTGATTCTGGTGCCTCATCGAATGTAATACCTCTATATGTGTGTCAGAAAATTAATGTTGAAGTAAAACCTTTTGATTTAAAAATCATTCAGTTAGACCGAACTGATGTCAAGGTCATTGGTGAACTTAAGAATGTATTGATAAGGTTGTCATATAACCCTAAGGTCCACCAAGTAATTGATATAATTGTTGTTGACATTCCTAAAGTTTATGGTTTATTTTTTAGTATAGATTTGTCAGAGAAGTTACTTGGCTATTTTTCTACGGAATGGTCTCATCTGTGGCTGCCATAAAATGGATAACCTAACAATATCAGAATAAACAGAGAACGTTACCTCAAGTACACTATTACAAATTTAAACAATCCCAATGAGCCTTTTACTATTGTTGTAAATACAATTGAGGCACGGGGAATGAATACCTTTTTTGAAAATTTCATGACTGAAATATCCTCTAGCACTGACCCAGAACAACAATCTGAAATATCGGCCTATACTCAGATGACAACTCTGAAAAGTAAACCGAACATTGTTGATGACAAAGAAATCTGGTAATTATATTTTGATGGATCTAAATCCCGGGAAGGGGCAAGCATCGGTTGTGTACTAATCGATCCCAAAGGTAATAAAAACATGTGTTGTTTGTCGATTAGAATTTAAATGTACTAACAAATAATCAGAATATGAATCACTCTAGTAAAACATATCCAACCCATTCTAGTAAAATCATCAATGAACAACATAAAGTAGGACTCTCCTTGCAAGCTCTTGGTCCTTGTAGGTCCACAAAGGTCAGTGTGAACAAGCTCTAAAGGTTTTGAGGTTGAGTATTGTTTTTCTTTGAACCTTATTCTAGTTTTCTTTCCTAGTTGACAATGTCTACACATAGTATTTGATGGCTTTATGATCTTTGGAAAGTTTCTTACTGCACCAAGATTGTTGACTTTCACTAGATTGTCAAAGTTAATATGCCCCAACCTTCTATGCCATAGCCAACTTTCATCTACTAGATTCATATGACATTCCTCATTCAATTTTCCATCTAGTATATACACATATTTCAAAATTTCTAGAAGCAGTACCAACCAGTTTTCATGTGTCTTCTCTCCTAATCTCACATTTCTGGGAATCAAAGATGCAAAAGTCCCCCTGATCACAGGTTTGGCTGACACTTAACAGGCTAGGTTTCAGTTTTTCAACAAGTAGCACATTCTTGGCTTTGTCTTTTCCCAAGCTCGCAGTGCCTTTCCCAAGTATGTTACCTGAAGCATTTTCACCAAATGTAACTTTACCTTTTTGTTTTTTTAAGTTCAAAAAATTGTCTTTGTTTCCTGTCATATGTTTTGAGCACCCATTGTCAACATACCAGAGATATTATTTATCTTGGGATTTTAAGGAAATAATACATTCCTTCTTTGGTGTTTTTTCTTTCCAAAGCTTCTTTTGGTCTGTAATGAATCTTGGTTGTTCTAAGACTTCCATTAATTTTCAATTACTGGCCTTATGTCCATAGTTATAGAATCTGAAGCATTCTAGGTCCACTTATTGTAGATGTGAAAAGGAGTTATAGTTTCTACTTTTGACGTGATTTACTGCTTGGTTATCTTTACGGTTATAGTTCTTAACCCTCAAATTTTCCATTCTATATGCTCTACAATTCATAGATTTGTGTCTGAAATTAGAGCATGCAAAGAAATAACCAAAGAAAATGCAAGGATACCTGTTTTGATAGAACTTCTTTGGTATTGTCTTATCTTCCTTCTTGATGGGTGGAAGTGGTCCTATGGAGTTCTGATCATTTCTTGTCTTCGCTCATTTTTCTTCTTGAATGTACTTAGGAGAGTATCTTCATAATATTTTGAATTAACTTGGCATTCTTCTTGAGAATAGCCTATTCCATTTTTATTACCTGAATTCCTTTGTGTGGTAATAAT
>JASDQU010323476.1:4659-17650 GCA_032191745.1 Picea mariana
CAGCTTTCAAATTCTACTTAATTTTTATCATTTGGTCCTCCATCTCCTTGAGCAACTCTGGCCCAACTAATACTCTATCAATTGGATTATCCTAGCTCACTGGAGTATTGCACTTTCTTCCATAAAGTGCTTCAAATGGGCTCATCTTCAATGATGCATGATACCCATTGTTGTAGCCGAATTCTACCAAGTGTAGGTAGTCTTCCCATCTTGATGGTTTGTCCATCACATACATTCTCAGTATGTCTTCTATTACTCTATTCACCCTCTCTGTCTGTCCATCAGACTCAGGATGATAAGCTGTACTAAAGTTCAAATTTGTTCCGAATCCTTTGAACAATCCTTTCCATAAATTCGAGGTGAATTTCAGGTCTCTGTCGGACACAATCATTTTAGGAATTCTGTGTAATCGTGCCACTTCCTTTATGAAAATATCAACGACATCTGCTGCCTTGTGAGTAGTTTTCAGGGGAATAAAAAGGGAAGATTTTGTAAGCTTGTCCACCACCACCATGATCGAATCACGCAGCTTACTTGTTCTGGGAAATCCTGTAATAAAATCCATCGTTACTACTTCCCATTTCCACTTAGGAATGGATAAAGGTTGCAACAACCCTGCTGGGTGCCTATGCTAAGCTTTAACTTTATGGCACTCCATACATCTAGCGATGTATTCAACGATCTCTCTCTTCATACCTGGCCAAAAGTAATGGCTCTTGATCGTTGCTACTATTTTCTGATATCCAGGGTGCCCTGCATAAGGCACATTATGCATCTCCTGCAAAATCATCTGTTTCAAGCACTGGACATTGGGTACACAAATTCTGTTCTTGTACAACAATATTCTATCTGTTTCTAATTTATAAATTTCCATCTTCTGTGGCATCTTACCCGACTGTAGCTTGGCTACCAATTCTTTGTACTACAGATCTAAGTTTGCAGCCTCCAGACTTTGCTTTTAATAGCAGTCCGATACATGCTAATGGCCGTAGCATGTAATTCATGCACCCTCTTGCTGAGTGCATCAACCACTTTATTCTCCTTTCCTTTGATATGCTTGATCTCAAGGTCGTACTCACACAGAAATTCCAACCACCTACTTTGTCTAGCATTTAAGGTTGGTTGATCAAACAAATATTTCAGACTGTTGTGGTCTGTTCTCAATTCAAATATCCTTTCCATGAGGTAATGTATCCATTTCCTCAGAGCGTGAATAATTGCTGCTAGCTCCAATTCGTGAGTGGCATAATTCTTTTCGTGCTCTTTCAACTTCCTTGACTCATAACAGATTACAAATCCATTCTGACCAAGGAATCCTCCCAACCCTTCTTTACATGCATCTGTGAACACCATGAAATCCACATTTGGATCTGCAATCCTCAAGATTGGAGTGCTGGTTAACAACTACTTCAATTGTTGGAAACTTTTCTCACACTCTTTAGTCCACTGAAACTTTTTCTCCTTCCTTTGCAAGGAAGTGATAGGGTGAGATATCTTTGAGAACCCTGCGACAAACCTTTTGTAATAGCCCACTAGACCCAAAAAGGATCTAACTTCCGCTACATTCCTTGGTGCTGACCATTCTCTGATGGCCTCAACCTTCTCAGGATCCACGACGATCCCTTCTTCTGAAATAATGTGCCCCAAGTAATGGATCTGCCTTTGATAAAACGACCATTTGCTCAACTTGGCATACAACTAGTGTTCTCTCAACACTTGCAAAACCATCCTCAGGTGTTGTTCATGCTCTTCCTCTGACTTGGAATACACCAAAATGTCATCCAGGAAGACTATCACAAACTTTTCTAGATAGTCCCTGAGTACACCATTCATCAAGCACATAAAAACAACGGGTGCATTTGACGGTCCAAATGACACCACTGTGAACTCGTAATGACCATACCTTGTTCTAAAGGCGGTCTTGTTGATGTCTTCATCCTTTATTATTACCTAGTGATATTCCGATTTGAGATCTATCTTTGAAAATATTTTCGCACCTTTCAACTGATTGAAAAGATCATTGATCCTCGATAGAGGATACTTGTTCTTAACAGTTACTTTGTTCAACTGTCTGAAATCAATGCACAGCCTCAATGTCCCTTCCTTCTTCTTCTTCACGAACAAGACCGAGGCACCCCAAGGTGACACGCTTGGGTGAATGTACCCCTTCTTTAGAAGCTCTTCAAGCTGCAATTGCAACTCTTTCAGCTCTGGCGTACTCATTCTATAAGGAGTTTTCAACACTGGAGCTGCTCTAGGCATCAAATTTATAGAGAAATCGATATCTCTCTTCGGAGGTAGTCTGGGTACCTCTTGAAATACATCTTCAAACTCTGTTAGTACCACATGGTCTCCAATCCTCGAGACTTCATCTTTGGATGCTTCCTCCATACGGGCTGCAAACAATTGATAGCCTTTCATGTAGCACTTCTTCAACTGCATTGCTGAGATTTCTCTAACAACCACAGCTTTGGGAATTCCTTGGACTGTTTTTCGATTCCCCTCCTCATCCAGGCATGTAAATTCCTTGTTACGATAGTCCAGGAGGGTATGGTGCTGGTCCAACCAGTCCATCCCAATTAAACAGTCATAAGAGCCTAAAGGCAGAATATTCAATTCAGCCTTCATGCTCAATCCTTTCATGTCCACCGGACATGACTTAACCAACTCAGTGACTTTCCTCTTGGTTCCTGTAGCCAACTGCACTAACCAGAAATTTTCATGTCTGGTTCTTGATAAATGCAAACTTTCCACCACTCTAGGGTCTATATAACTATGGATAGCCCCCGAATCAATTAAAATATTAAATGGTTGGTTGTTAATCATACCTTCCACTTCAATCATGTGCGACTAAAATTCAACTTGCTTGTTGTCCAGGGCTGCATAGATCCTTGGCATTCTATTGCTCATGTCCTCCACTTTTTCAGCTTGTTGAACATTATGGACACCTCTTGCTTTGCCATTTTTATGGGGACAATCTATGTACTTGTGATTCTCTTTATAGCCCCAACACTGAATGGGTGTCTATCTCGGCCTTTGTTCCCCCACTTCATCCATTCTTGGCTCTCTAAACGATGGATGTCCTTGAGGACTATTTCTGAAAAAGGGAGGTTTGTTTCCCTTCTACCTCTGTTCTTTCTTAAGCTTCTTCTGGTCATCCCAAGACTTTCGAAAGGTAGTCTTTTCTCTTTACTGCTCATATAAGCATTTCGATCTTCTTATTGTTTCTTCCATAGTCTTAGAATCATCATACTGAATATTTTCACCAATGGGAGGTGGCAGCCCACTCAAATACCTCTGAATCTTGACAACCTCATCTTTGATGAATGGAACATACTTCAGTAATTCCAAAAACCTTTGTTCGTATTCATCAATGGTCATGCTGCACAGCTTGAGTTCGAATAACTCCTTCATCTTTCTGTCATAGTATCTTTTAGTCAGGTAGTTCCTCTCGAAATACCTCTTGAATTCCTGCCATGTGATGTCCCTTCCCATGATGTGCTGCACCTACACAAGTTGATCCCACCACATGGATGCCTTTCCCTCCAGTTGATACATGGAAATCTTGGCCTTTGCATGAGAGGAATAATTCTACAATTGAAAGTATTTCCTCATACTCGGCAACCAAGTTTCGACATCTTCCTCCTTCTTATGTTCTCCATCGAACGTTGGAGGCTTGATGTTGTTCATCTCCCCTTTCAATTCATCCACTCTAGACCTTCAGTGTTTTCTGGTAGGGGATGGGCTTGAACTACTGTGTGCTTCCTTATCAGAATTCTTTGGGGAGCAACGACGATGTCTACTATCACTCCTTGATCTTCTTTTTCTCTTAGGGGTCCTGCGACTCCCTGTTTTGCTTGTGTCACTCTCCTTTTCCAATTTCCCTTCTATTCTTTCTAGGTTCTTCAACATCTTTAAGTTGAATTCACCCTACCGATCCCTGATCCTCATGAGATTTCGGCTATCAGATCGGTGAGCCTGGGCTTCTCTCTGCAATATTTTGATGATTTTCATCATATGTCCTTCTTTATCCATCTCTTTTCTGTGCCCATTGGAGTTTGATCCTTCGATTCCCAAGTTGACATTCCTTCATTCTCTTTCATTCTCTGAATTGGAGGCAATCCACACCTGTTCCATTTCTATGCTTAGCATCAATTCACAACTGTCCTGACACTCATTGAACTCTACACACACAACGTGCAGTCAACCGAAGTTTGTCAGGCCTTAACCCCTGACAACATTCATAAACCAACGCGAATAAGAAAACGTTTTGATTCCACGATTTTTTTGAGTTCTACTCGGCTCTGTAATTATTTTGGGTGATAGCTCCCATTTTCTTAGTCTCCAACCCATGTGTCCATGGCCATGATCAAACGCTAACTGCTAGGTGCTACAAGGCTCTCCAAACAAAACTTCGGGTTTCAGGATTTTGGGGCTTCAGGGTTTCGGGTTTCGGGGTTTTGGTCCCGGAGGTTCTCGCACTCGCTTCCCTCTCTAACTCTCAACTCCTGAACTTATGACCCCTCTTCCCTTGGGCCCACAACACATCTATCACCCACCAAGGTAGTGACACATGGTGTCCTTAAGAAGGTCCACGTTACCTTCGATGACGCCGTCTGGGCCTACTACGTTTTCTTTTCCTTCGGGGCCCACTGGCACGTGGCACAGATCCCATGGGTCCACATCCATCAAAGTGACGTCAACTCGACCCACTACTTCATCTCTTCAGGATTTCATGATTTCGAGCTTCGAGAGTTTCTGTGTCCGCACATCCCACTTCTCCCGGTAGCCAAAATCCGAAATCACAATTTAACGTGAAATCCAACAGTTAGATCCTTTCAACATTTCAGGGTTTGTACATCAGCACAACTCTCTTTTCCCAAAGCTAAAATTGTGAAATCGCAATTTACTCTCTGCTTGATCCAATGGTCAAGATCTTTTCCTAGATCTACGGTGTAGATCTTTTCAGGATTTTGGGGTTTCGGGTTTCGAGGCTTTGGTCCCGGAGGTTCTCGCCCTTTCTTCCCTCTCCAAGTCCCGACTACCGAACTTCCGCAAGGCTTCTCGGATATCCTTCCAGCACCTTCTCTGGATCTGATGGTCGTATGGGATCTCCTTTCCTTCGATCAGATCCAATGGCTCCAACACTTCATGCATTGAGCTCTCTATCTCTCCATGGTCAGTTACCACACCGGCTGCAGTTTTATAATACCACTACACCTCCTGAGCTTTGTAACATGGTCAAGTAGTCCATTGATGCTCAGAAACATTCTGAGGTCTGAAATTAGTCCTCCAGACACAATTTCTTCTCAAAACCTTGGTCGAAAGACCACTTATCTGGCCCATCTAGGCTCAGCATTGAAACCAGGCTCTGATACCAAACTGTAAATGTTCCCCGGCCACTTATCCCACTGTCCGGGTAAATGCTACTGTGCGGAACAACATCATTCTCATACTTAATTAATCACATGCATTTAAGTCATATTAAACAGATTTAACTCAGAGTAAGAACAAGATTACTGCTTAACATAAATAATTCCTGGCATTATCAATAATTCATATGCACAACATAATACATGATACATATAAGCATCTCAGGCATGCAAAACATAATATTAAGCATAAGCTGATACTTATCTTTGAAACCGTGGCAATTCCACCAACTACGTGTAGGCCTTCCATGAACCTCCTAGCCTTAGACCACGCTACTCATCATGCTCAACAGTGGGTCACCCCCGAGATGGGACTAAGCTCCACCCAAGGCAAGGAATCCTAGTCTAGGCTGAGGTTACAGGGAAAACTGCACACAGAAACTGGAAGGATTCTCTCCAGGAGCCTTCTTACACCCACTACTCATGGAATCTCATTCCCCACATGCCTGTTCTACCCGGGAGTATACACCTTCACAAGAACAGTCCATCGGTGCTTCACCTCCCTCTCTAGGTCTCGACAACAGGCCGAATCAAGAATTCTCTGAGCTCCGTAGTTGGTGCTGGACTCTCTCTGGGAGAAAACCACTTCCTAGTAGACTCTCTCACTTGGAGAGAGTTTCTCATAGGCCTGACAACCTGCCTCTTCAACCACGGGCCTGACAACCCGCTTCTTCAACCGGTTTCAACCCAATCCCAGCAAGGTGAGGATAACAACAACAACAACTAGTCAATTCCACTCAGGAAAAATAGAAGGAAGCAACCCAAAGACAGTTCGGGTACGGACTCGAATCTGCAAGAGCGGGTAGGTTGGGCTCACAGGATGCATAGGTGACATGGCTTAGTCCACGGGTTTGTGACATGGCTCAATCAACGTGGAGTTCGAACACAAACTCAAGTGGTTCAGACGACAGAATACGACAACAGGCCATTAAGACACAACACCGTTCAGGTAACGTCGATTTCAGACACATAGCCCAGGTCGACACTTGTCTTCCTGGAGCTACATGCGTTCCCTTTTGCACACTTGGAGCTGCATGCATTGCCTCTCCCAGGACTTAGGATAAAAACATATATTTCACATGGCTTTTGGAATAATATTAAAATATTATTCCCAAGGAATTAAGCCCCTAGGATCAACACTTAGCCTCTCTTTCCCACCTTCCAGCCCCCAATCCCTTACCCATTCTATGGAATCTTAGTCCCCCATCACTCATTCATCGTGGCTGGTCTGCATGCAGCAGTGTTTATATTTTTATTAATGTTCTACATGATTACATACACAAAAGCGGGCTCCTGACCTTAACACTTAGGCTCTCCGACCTAATAACACATAAGCCTACCAGCTTATATAAACTTGGCTCACTAGCCTATAAAACATAATTACAATTCATAGTGTAAGCTTTATGCTTCATAGACATGATTTACAACAGGGCTTGGACTTGGGGACCTTACAGCTTTTGTGGGATCATCTACATAAATCAATGTTTATTGCAAAACGATTTCCAATTCATGTTCTTCTGGATGACTCCCGCCTTCCACGAATTTTAGCGGCAACACACTCCTTCTCGTGTAATCTCCCAGAGTTCAACCAACAACTTCTCTCACCCAGTTAACAATTTTCAAATTTTGGTGATTCTTCAGACTCATGACATCTCATTCTTTAGAATCAAAGTGACAACTCATTCTTTGGAGGTGACCGCATAATATACAAATGCATCAGCACAACATGATCATGTCCTTAGCATCAGATCTGTGCAGCTCTTTTACCTCAGTGGCTTTGATACCAAATTGAAAATATGGAGAAAAACCATTGCAGAGAGATACACAAAATGATAGTTTGTATTCCACCCATTACACATAAATACATCACACTTAAATAAGTGTTGTGAGAACCAACTTATTCCACTCTTGGAGGGAGAGGTTGAGAGAATCTCTCAACATCCTCCAACAAACCCAATCCAATCCCTAAACTTTAGTAGTGACATTAATTATGCATTATCTCTAAGAGATGGTATATGATCACCATGGCAACATGAATAGTGACCTTGAAATGCTGTGCATGGGAAGGGATTACTTTGCCACGACACTCTATGGGGATGTGTGTGTTCACTTGGGATTCTCGTGAGCGTGATTTTAGCGCTGCAAACAAAAAATGTACTGGAATTTATGCATGGGATGCAAAATAATAATACATCACCGTGATTGCATACAGATGCCTCTGGGGCCAACACAGAATGTACAAGAATTTATGTATGGGATGCAAAATAATAATACATCACCGTGATTGCATACAAACGCCTCTGGGGCAGGAACAATATACTTATTGTTTTTTGTTTTTATTTTCATTTTTAATAAAGTAATATTATTTATTGTACACTCTTACAATATATTCCTTTGTTTAGAATTTGGCATTGTGAGTTTGATATGTGCCATATGATAAAAAATATAATAAGAGTTAATATTCTAAACTACATTACAATTTAAATTGTATTATATTTCTATGCAGAAGACCTTGTGCAACCCCGAATTTCGGTTTACCCAACTATTATTATATTATTTTCAAATAGGCATGGAAAAAACCCAAACTACTATGCATCAAAGTGGTTATTATATTTTTATTAGATAGGCCTCCGGAGGATCAAGCATTTTTCTACATGGTCTCTAAAACAAACATGTTCATTTATTCAATTTTTTTAAGAGGCATGGACTAGCTACTTCACAACTATTTTCCTTTTTATTAATTTATCATGCATTTAAAAGCTATGAATGTTGAGTTTATAAGTGTTATGCCCAGTTATCACAAACAAGTTTTATTCTCATCCGTGCATGAAAAAGGGGTTCCAACTCATTAAAAAAATAGTTTGACAAAACTTCCTACAGGTGCCAGAATCGATGAGTGATTTCCACGTCAAAACCACCAGGAAAAAAAATATCATAAATACAACGACTCATAAAAAGGAAGATCAAGGAATATATATTAATTTCAGCCCCCATAACTTTCTCTATACTTAATGAAGAGGCAAGGGTTTCAAATGGTCAATTTGTGGTTTCAACAAACATTGATGTGGTGACTAGTTATGGATTTCTACAGTTTTCAAAACGATGTTGTCTAGCTGTTCTATGAAATTGATTTTTTGGCTGGAAGGTGAGATAAATTTACACGAATCACTATTTTTTGTTGTTCAAAATCCATTTCTGCATTCAGAAATGGATTCAACGTGCTAAAAAATTGTTCGAGCACTTGGATTATACCTAAATAATCACTCAAATCTACAAATTCAACAATTTCTCACTAGATTTTAAAAAAATGTCCCAAAAAAAAATCATCATTTCGTAGAAACATGTATGGTCAGATTGGATTATGGAAGAGGATAATGCTTCGTGAAGAAGATAAAAATCATGGAATTTAAGCTAAATCCCACATTGGAGGCACAAAAATACAAGATGTTACATCGAGACTTGTGGAATGATTATTTTTTCATATCTAGTGGTGCTAATTTAATGTTACATGTACATTTTTAGAGCCGAAACCACCTTTCAAGGGCCTTGGCATGTGCTATTTCACCAACACATGGCATGGACAACATCTTTAACCGAGAAAATCCCACAACTAAGTCACACGTTGGTCGACTACTTGATTGTTGTGTTGTGACAATGTTAACAAAGGCATCTCAAATATCTAAATATATTATCACTCCTTAAACAATGAGGAAGGAGTATATACAATCCATTTCTATATTTGGGGAGAATTGTTCCCAGTGATTTTTGATGATTGGATTCCATGCAAATCTCATGGAAGGCCAACATTTACCATTAATTAGGAGTAATGCAAGAAATAGATCCTTAACTTTTTTGAATAAGTGGAACAACGGACTACCACAAGAATCGAATTTGTCTCATTATACCTTATCATTTATTCTAAAATTAGAAATAGTTTCACATTTCCATGAATCAATTCATCATTCGACCAAGATAAAAACAACAACAACATACAATTTTAGAGGGTTGGCTTAGGCGATTTTGGTAGGGTAGAGGACTATATCTTTCATAGTATAGTAATGAGCATGTGGGGCTATTTTATTTTGTAAATATGTGAGTTATACATATTTTGTTTTGAATTCAACTCTCATTTGAAATAGAGCCTTGTTCTTCTCTTCATTTTTTTGTATTAAGCTTTCTCAGATTTTTCATAACAATTATTTTCTGTCAATTTTTTAATTTGCAATAAGATTAATATGGTTTGGAGACAACAATTTGGTATGAAAACCACCTTTGTCATATATGTATTTATTGATTTGATGATTTGTCATATTCAATAGAAACTTTTTTTTTTGTTTGTTAATTTGTGCGAGACCTGTTGGCTACGTGATTAACCTGTGGCTTGAGAAACCGCAACTCAGGGGCATCTAAGCCGTCAAAATCACCCGGGGATCGCACCCGGCCTGAGCCACACCAACCCTTAACATGGTTGGATTTTTTGTCCCCGCAGGTTTCAAACCGGTGACTTTAACATCACAGAGTGGCTTAACAACACACTTCGTCACCGACTGTGCTACACCTTGGGGACATATTCAATAGAAACTTATGCATATATCTATAAGTTATTTTTATTAAGTGTTATGTTGTTGGATTCATAATTTATGCCCAACCCATGCACTTATTTATTGGTGGATTCATTCAAATGCCCAACAGATTCATTTTCTTCATCTCATATTTACAATGAATTCCTTATTGTTGTGCTCAAGATTGATTTTTCTTCTCATTTTTTTCCATCTTCCATCTTCATCTATTGTGCTCTGTTGGATCAGACTCTGTGCCCAATGGATTAGGCCTATCATATAAGAGATTTATAGCCTTTAATCCAATCAGCTACCATTTAATTCTCAACTTTTTTTTTATCCTGTTTAATCCTTCTTATCATTTAAATATGGAATTCAAACCTTAACGAGTGAGAGTTGATGCTTAATTATAGCGAGAAACTAGTTTTCTCAAATTTGATGAGGGATACCCCTATGGTCCAAGAGCCATCTTGCAAACTAAAGTAGGTTTCAATATGTCTTGGCATTGGTCCTAAGCATCCATGAATAATCTCAAGTTACAACATCTTGCAAAGATAAAACTACATGGCTCTAGTTGTTGATGAAACTCTTGCAACTAGGATTTCTTGTGTCCCTTGAAAACAATTATAGTGTGTCTAGGGAAAACCTAGCTACTATGGCATGAAGATTCAAGGATTTTCTTTCTGATATTTTCAAATTTCACGAAGAGTGATGGTTCCAAGAATGTATTGGGAGAATACTTACGAGAATGATTCGATACCAAATCCACAAAGAGATAGATACCAATGTTTGGTGGGAGTGAGTTGAGGAGAGTGCATGAGAAGTAGTTCCAGGTCAATGTGGTAGAAGAGTTAACATAGAGAGACAAAATATGTAGAGAGGAGATACCTCATANTCAGCATGCGAGAGAGAATTATGGAGTTAAAATAGCTTTCTTTGATACCACTGATGGTCAGAGGGAATAAATCCACTGATGATTAAATTTTATTAATGTGATCCATACATAAATACATTGACAATATGACTCTTGGTTTCATATTCCAAGACCTATGATGACTCTTGACATTCACCTATGACTCTTCATACATATTTTTCCTAGCTTAATATTTACAAAGATATTTAAAATGTACCTCAATCCCTAATGATTAGGTATCTAACACCCTTAGCATCCATTGTTACACAGAACCACAAGGGAAGGAGATAAACCATACACTCAAGGAATAGAAATAACCCTCCCAAAGGGGAGGCCAAGGAGATCAACATATTCAAGGGGATTCTTCACATGTGCTTTGTAAATATTTTTCATTGGGTAATGGATTATTGTTTCATTCTTTCATAAATTTTATATTATGGTTTGTTATTTTTTCTTCATTCTATTTCTTTCCATTGGAATAACATATATATGAAGAAGAGGATGTCCATTCAAAGCTAGGGTTTCTAGTTTTTCTATGTTATTGTCTATAATCTCGAAGAAACCACTAGATTTATATATTTGCTAACCCTTGTCAAAGGTTTACACAAACTTATGGTATTAGGGTTGATATTTGGTCTTTTATGTGGCTAGGAATTTCTCTCCCTAATACAATAAGTATCCCTACTACTTATTGAGGATGAAGGGATGAAATGTTCTTCCCTAAATGTCTAGTTTAGAGTCTTTATTACTAGCAACAATTATGCAAATTTGCTCTCTTTGTTTGTATTGATGATCGATAAATATTATGCACTTTAGATAATCCTATAAGGTGATACAATAGTCATATTGAGTGCACCTTCTTCATCCATCTTTGTTAGTGTGAATAGGTTGAGTTACGTGGAATGCAAAATGATTACTTCTATTCATGATTTGTGACTATAGATGTAGGTGTTCTATGTAAGAAGGAAGTGAAAGCATAGTATGTGAGTTCTTTCCTATTTCTTCATAATGCATTATGTAGAGACCTAAATTTGATTCATTTAATATGAGTTAAGTGGACAACTAGATTGGTTTGATTAAAGTGGATCTTAGATTACATGTTGCATTCTCATGGGGGTGTTATTTCTATGATAGAGTGAGTTTTAGTGGACATAAGAGTTGTATCCATTCAAAGCATAGGAGGGAAAAAAAATGAAAATCCATGGAAGATTATCATAATTATAGAGGAGAATCTTAGAGAGTAGAAGGCATGACCCATCCTTTCATACCTTAGGAGGAGGTGCGAGAACTTTGAAAATAATTTTGCACTCAATATCTTGTTTATTCTTACTATTATTAGTTGGTTGTATAGTGTGTAGGATACAACCAGGAGAAGGCCTTGCAAATATGAGAGGAAGAGAGATCTTTGTGCAAGGAAGAGGATAGAGGCCTAGTATCCTTTCAAAAGATAGAGCTCTTTATATAATATTAAGAAGAAATCTCAAAAGATACTTCCATAGAGGATTCATGTAGGTGAAGTGAGTGGGATATAAGTCCCTTGTTTATGAATCAAATAATGAGAGAATTCACATTTCTTAAGGTTTTCCAATGTTTGATTCTTTTTAGGGTCTCTATCACCTGCATGATGGGTGAGATATGCTCCTCCCTGGTAGAGATATAAACCAATATATCATCTAAGTAGACTATTACAAATGAATCTACAAATGGATGCAATACATCATTCATCAAATACATCAGTGTTGTCTATGTATTAGATAAACCTAAAGGCATTATTGACCATTCATATAAACATTACTTTGTCTTGAAGGCGTTCTTCTAGGCATCTTATTATTTTACTCATACTTGGTAGTATCTTGATTTGAGATCCAACTTGGTCAAGTAATTGACATGTTGCAATTGATATAGCAAGTCATCAATATTTGTAAGAGAGTTTGAATTCTCAAGGGTGATCTTATTCAAATATTTGTAGTTGATACACATTCTCCAAGTCCCATCCTTCTTGTGTACAATGATGATAGGAAAGCCACAACAAGAGGTGACTTGTTGAATTAGTCCTTGCTCCAATAGATTATATAATTGTTTCTTCA
>JASDQU010323479.1:954-12999 GCA_032191745.1 Picea mariana
TCTTCTGTGGTATCTCCCATGTTTTGGCCCTTATGGGTATGAAAATGTATTTTATGTAGTTCCCTAATATTTCTTCTCTGCAATGCCACAGGTATGATCAAAATTGGATGTGCCAAGTGGAATTTACGATAACTTCCCCACAACTTGCCAATTTTTGGCCTTTCCAAGAGATCTCGCTTGTATAGCATTCCCCACACAAAATAATTGATATAAAATTCTAACACTCGCACCAAAAATAACACAGACTGTCCACGATCCAATGAAACTAGTCCCACTCAATTTGGATACTCTAGGAAGAAGTTATGATTGTTTTACCCGGAACACCTTCTTGAGACTAGTCAATAGGACTAGTTAGATACCCTATCTTACACAAGGTGTATCTACAAATTTAATATGACCCAAGAGCTAAAATTATTACCACATATACCTTACTAGTTTCTATAAATATCCTCCAGAGTTCATGGTCTGAAATGTTACAGAAAATTTTTTTATAGCAAAAATTTTGCAATGACTCAGTTCAGGATGATTCCAGAACCCTATCTTGTACAGGTTGTATCTACCAAAGTATAAGGCCTCAGGAGTTGAATTTTGAACCCAACGTACCTTGATCCATATAATAAATATCCTCCAATTCATTCCTTATGAAACATTGTAGAAAAAATGTTATATAAAAAATTCCAAGGTGTTTTACATGTAGCAGTGAAACCCCAAGACCTTGAGCTTTGATACCATATGTTAAGAACCAAATATCAATATAGCATAGAAAAACCTCAAAAAAAGTACTCAACGCCTTGAAAAAAAGATAATTTCAGATAATAAGCATCTTCGAGGGGGAAACCTCCTTTTACTCCACTTAAATGTTCAAGTACAATATGATTCAAAATGAAAATGTATTCTTGGTATATATAGGAGACTAGGAGGTATAATTACAACTAATGGCCTAATGCCGACATAAATAAAATAACATTACTAATATAATATGCCCCAATTAAGGGGTAATGAGCCAATATTAGGGCTTAACAGCTATTCCATGCATTTTTAAAGTGTTGGGGTGAGAACAAGTCCCTTGATCAATACTAGTTTGAGTTTAATTCCTTGAGGAGAAGGGAAGAGGAAGCCTTGGCTATCTTTAACAGGAGGTTTTATAGTTTTTATCATAGTATGCCTATGGAGATCAGACCCACAACAATTGTTGCCATGGTGTACTATGTCATGGCTTAGCATCCAGAGCAGCTCCTTCTCCTGAGAGAGAGGAAATATTCATCGTTAAGACACATGTTTGAATATGCTAAAAATGTCAAAGAGAACATCAGGGCTAGCAAGGGGGTTCATATGCAAGCATATCTTGAAAACTTTCATGTTCCTAAGGAGGAAGACTGACAGCATGTTTCAGATTCTTAGCAAGAAGATAGTGATTATGAATCAGAGCTGGAACAACAACAAGGAAAAGAGACTGTAGCGATTGATGATCGAGAAGCATTTACAGAAGACAAAGAGAAGAGATTTTCCATGGTTCATGGTTATGACGATTATGATTCTAATCCTTGGGAGAGTCATGAAGAAGAGGAAGGAGAACCAAATGTGCAGTTCTTATCCTGCCCAAAGCCTGTAAACGAGCAAATATCACCTGGTATTGGTTAGACGGCATTCGTTCTCCACCCACCTATACACTTTGAGAGCAGCAAATAGCAGGTGAGCAACAATGAAGAACATGAGGTAATTTATTACCAGTTGAGCTCCCTGACTTTAAATTTTGTGACCCTGTGGGGTCATATATGGAGATGTGTTTTCAAAAAGCATTAGAGGCTACATAATTATTCATCTTATCATCATTTGGGGGTATGAGAATCATTCCGAGTTATGTCATCGTTCTGTTGTCATACATCCCTATCTTTTTGAGGATCAACTGCAGTAAAGATAAGAAATTTATCACCCGACAGTCTGGGTGTCTATGGTGGAAGTTTTATTTCACCTAGCACTTTACAAAGATCAGTTAGTATAGGATTGTACATAAATAATATAATTCTAGAGCATGTGTGCTTTTTTTCCTTTTATAAGTAGAATAGTGTACATGTCGATCGCCAGAGAAATGTTTTGAGCCAGACTCCATAACCCAACAATGAAGGCACTGGAACTACTTGTTCTTGGTAGCTTGCAGGGAGCATGCCATCCCCTGTGGAGCCAAATGTTAGAACATAAAGTTCTCAAGGGCCACAAGACAAAACCATGATCGCAAAGAACAACACTCAGAGCGACTTATTCCAAGCCCAAAATCAATTTTCGAGCAAAGATTAAATCTAGGCCTTAGATCTCATTGAGAGAGATCAACAGTGGAAAATTATCGCAGGAATTAGGATTTCAAAATGATTTTAAATTTAACCGTCAAAGGTCTGAAGTCATGAAACCCAAAATTAACATGATCCATGCGATCCAGAGGGACGCATGGCACCATCTAAATGGATTCATAGTTTCGAGAATCGAAATTTTTTAAGGGAGCTATCTTTCAAAATTCCCGAAAGTAAAAATCCCGAAGAGCCTTGAAGATAAGCCCCAGGTCATAGCATAGGTCATATCAGAGGGATCCATAAGAATGGAGCTAGCTCTCTTTAGGCTCCAGTTCATGAGTTCGAAAATCGGGAGAGTTGGGAGAGGCTCACATCGAAGCACCCGAAACGTGAAGTCGCGAAAAACCTTTTGGGTAAGCACTTGGTCACATCCAGAGGTCGTATCAGGGAAGGGAGGGTCCATAAAGAATCCTAGCACCTACAACGCCCATATTGGTCATAGAAGAATATTTGCATGGCCTCGAGGCATCATGATTGACTCGAAGAGGTCAAGGGAACCTCTTGGAATGTTCATGGGTGTCAAGACTCATCCCAATCCCAATAAAGGTAGTTAATGTAAATGGGGGTGGTGGTTGAGACCTCTTCTCACCCCATAAATGGAAAGTAGGATGAGGATGACCATGAGTTTATATTGGCAATCCAAAGTTTCCTTATTGATGGATTTTCCTACAAAACACATAACTGAGGTGAGCTCATGTCTCACATGAGAAGGCCTGCATAGTTTGATAGAGCAGGCACCAACCAAAAGCTTTAAATGCAGTGGTCCGATCACACTCCTGGTGGTTGCATCATTTCGTAGTATATATAGGTAGTTTTAGTATTTTGTTAAAGTTCGATTTTTGAGCAGTGCTCCCGTATTGTAAACTTTTGATGAAGGTTTTGGTTCTCTATTTATGTATTTTGATCTGAGACTTCTTGTTTAATGAAAGTCAGCTTCTTTTTCATCATATTTTCCTCTGATACTAAAGTGTCCATGATTGAAGGATTCACATGGATTGTTTTGACTATATTGTAATGTATTTTTGATTGCAGTGTTGTTATTTACATTCTTTAGTTTCCTAAAGTTTTGAATCCAAGGGGATCTTGTATTTGAAGATTTTCCTCCTTAGGCTGCTAGAAGACCTGATGTATATGACTGACCTCTACACTCTCCTATCCAAAGTCTTCCCTCTATTCACCCTTAATCCAACTTACTGACTGAATTTAATCAAGGCCTCACCTGCATGCGCATACGAATCTAGTTTTATGAGTTAAAAATATATCATATTGAATCTGCACCCATTTGACCTCTTTAAAACCAACTTGTGACATAAAAATATGATGGGTACTGGGCTTACCCTCTCTACAATTGGAGGGTGACTTCAAGTGCTAACAACTTCAAAAATTCGCAGCTTCATTACTTCATAGCTTCATCACTTCACGGCTTTAAAAATTCAAGGCTTTTCCAAGTCTCCAGTAGTCTCCGAAGTGGCAAAGTGCTGGAGTCCCAAAACTTCCCTATCCTTGTAATTTTGATCAATGGTCTACACTTTTCTCCTTTATCTACAACTGAGATCCAATATAAGACTCTAGGACTCCAAGCTTCAGAAGTTTCCCGAATTCAACACACGCTACCTCTTGGATAGTCGAACTTCAAACTGAAATCGATGGCTCACACTCCTCCCACAACCAACGATTGTGATTAACTCTAGGCTTTAGGCTTCAGTGCTTCTCACTCCAGATGACCACCATCCTGAAATTTCAAACGTTGAATTGGTGAAGGGAAGATATCTATGCCTGAGACTCTTCTTTGATCAATGGCTAGTATTAGCTCTAGTACTTCAGAGCTTTGGGACTTTTCACACCAAAATAACTTTCACCCACAATCCTTTGAGTAGCTGAATTTACGAATACATGGAAATCTATAGATACGTGTACCCAACAACTAACGGTTAGGATTTAATATGGAATTTTGGGCTTTAGGGAATTCTCCATTACGCGCAACCACAACCAATTTCTCTTGAATTTATGAATCATCGAACCACTCGAAGATCCAATGGATCACACTCTCCCAGTGATCTATGGTGTAGATTCACTTCGAGACTTCATCGCTTTGGGGATTTATCCTTGTTGCAACCCCCTTACTCCTCCATAGGTCTACATGACCTCTTGGTCAAGGCATCTTCAATTCTTGAGTCGAATGACTCTCTAAAAACTCAATGGTCTCGTTTTGTGGCTACACACAGGCCCTTTTCATCTTTGTGGTGCAGGTTTAATGGCACCTGTAACCTTCCCCTTCATTTTCCTGTGAAATATTATAGTGTTGGGCATTAGCTCCTTTTCGGATAAGCCCACTTGTGATATTACCTTGAGTGATCACAACATGATTGTGGTTGTGGCCACAAATGGTTTGAAGTCAAACTACTTTTAGGCCCGCAATGCTCCTCCAGCCTTCACATGTCCTCTTAACGAAACCACGTTTTGGATTGTGACCCGCTCTCAATATTTTAAACTCTATGCAACTCCTATCCATGCAATGCTACGGGATCGTCGATCTCATGATATTGATGATAGTTCATGAATTGACGTTTTAGATCTGAGTCTTCCAAATCCACAGGCCAGATCTATCCCTTCGAGATCAACGGATGTGATCTCTTCAAAATTATGGACTTCAGGGTTTTGAAATATCAAACCCAACTCTCTTTCATACTCCAATCCTATGGAGCTGATGATCTATGGACACCTATCCCATGAAATCAATGGTGTTGATCGCTTCAGAACTCCAGATTTTGGAGTTCTTTAAAATTCAACCCTTTCCTTCCTTGGATTTTATCTGAAGACTCTAATCCAATGACATGTTTCCTCCTCGGATCAACGACTATGATCCTTTCGTGTACCCAGACTTTGAACTTTTCAATTCTCAACTTTTATCTCCCCGAGAAGTATGCGGATTTTTTCCGCATTTCTTCTTGATCTAACAATTGAGGATTTCTTCGAGACATTACTCGGAGTGCATGGATCTATGCAATGTATCTCCTATATCCGGCGTCTCTGAATCCCTTCAGTTCTTCGAGGTTTGGTAGTCTCAGTTCTCAACTAAAACTCCTCAAAACTTTACCTGGAGCTTGCGATCTATTGACAAGTGTCCACTTAAAGATCGAGGACTCTCAGATCTTCGGATCTTCATGCTTTGGGTGTTTCAACACTTCAACCTTCGCCTTCATCTAGATCTTCTGACCTGTCGACACCTATCCTCCTGGATCTAATGGTCCAGATTCGCTCCGGCCCTTCGGCTCTCCGTGCTTCAAAAATCTCAAGTTTCAAACTTACCTCTTCTCAGACTCACGATATCTAACGACTAAGATCCACTCTGGTGATCCTACACTTGAAGTTTACCCCAAACAATTTGTCGTCTTAGATCTGTTCCTGAGATCGGATGACTGATTTTCTACTTCAAGTTTTCGTCTCTTCGAGCTTTAGAAATCTCATTTCTCAACCATGGTGAGGTTTGTCTCTCATCTTTGTGCGAAGCGCTAAGGCTCGTTCACCTTACCCTGATCAAACAGATGTTGATTAGTTACACTCTAATCCAATGGCCACTATTGCTCCTCTCTCCTCAGCTTCTTATCTCTTTGTGACTTAGAAGATTTTCTAAGTGTTTAAATGTTTAAAACCTTTTCTCCTCCTACAAGTGCAACTCTTAGATCGCGTCAACACTTGTGAAAGTTCTATCCCTTCAGAGCTTCATCCTTAAAGGGATTTTCGATTTCCCATGCACACCTTGCGTTCTTGGGATTTTAATAACTCAGATCAAAGGATTTCTTGAAAATAAATTCTTCTCGCCCGCCTGGCAATCCTCTGCTTCAGGTTCTTCGATGCTTGGTCCCTTCTCGATGTTGTGCACACCTTGCACCTGGTCTAAGTTTCCTTTTCTCTCTCTCTGAACTTCTCTGAGTCACTTCGAGACTCAATCGATGTGCTCCTTGAGTTCAATATGCAAACCTTGCATACGAGTGTCAGAAGAGAAACAATTGAAACTCATCTAGTTTCGTCACAAACTCATACAGTCAACCTCTCGAACAAGCATACATCAACGAAAATGAAAATAACCATACACATAGAATATCAAATTCATTCAATCACACGTTAAATGGACACAGTCCGAGGATTCGGGACAATTATGTTTGTTCTATTCATTCATGAAAATAAATTTACATAATGTTTCTTCTACTCCATTATGTTCTACTGATCTCTTTGATCTCTATCTCATCTCCTAATCTCACATTGATTTTATAATGCAACAACAACAAACTATCTAAGGACCGACTCCCCAAGCTCTCGTCGTCATGTTTGTAACCTATCCTATCAAACTCTTAGTGGGTACCTACTTTGTCATATTACAATAACTAACAATTATTGCCAGATAAGAGTCAACACTCAATATCTGCATCCCCTTACAGTCCTTCACGATTTTACAAACATGGGATATTTAAAAATGTTGCTTTCAAAAATATCTCAACAACTCGATTTAATTATGAGTTAATTTCTGATTTGAAACTCTGTCATGCTGAGATGTCGTTGCTTTGCCTCCATGCTTGCATTTTGACTTTGAAGGCGATGCTTGTTGGGGCTCAGAAATTTCATATTTTCATCCACCTTTCCCTTCATCATTCTTCACATTTCATTGCCCCATTAACCTTTCATGATATCATTTTCATAAAGATACGTGGGTTTCACCTTATCATTTTCCACTTTATTCATTTTAGTATTAAAAGGGAATTTGTGATTAAATATTAGAAAATCGACATGTTTTCATATATATATCAAAAATGTGTGAGCATTGTAATGTGTAGGAATATGTGAAGGATTAATTCAAAAGGACCTCTCGAATAATTCCTCCACCATTTCAAGATTTGAGGAGATAATTCAAGGAGAAGATCATGGAGATTTGGTTGGCATATCTTATCTAGGAAATATGAGAGATATGTGTGAGGATTTGAAGGGATTGTATTTTGTAATAATGGGAAAATAGTTGAGAGAATAGTGGATCTGTAATTATGAGATGGTTATCTTATATTCAAGGCTCTCATGTATAAAAGAGAGTTCTCTCTCTTCATGAGGGGGTAGTAATCATTTGGAAGTGAGTAGTCATTAGGATTCAAGTAGAAATTTGGATTAGTCTTAGATTTGTAATTTGAAAGAAAGGGATTCCTAGCTTTGATTCATGGTTTCGGTTTCCATACTTTCATTATTTTGTTATGAATATTGATTTGATTATTGTAATGTAACATTGCTTCATTGGCATGAGCTCACATATGTTGTTGTGTCATTCAACTCTTCACATGTTGTATCTTCATTTCCTTCATGTAGTTGTCATAGCAAGAGTAGTTTCAATTTCTGCAAAGTTCAATTTATGAAGAGTGTTTAATTTCTGCAAGTGTGATCTACATGTGTTGGTTCTAAGGGTCATAGAATCCTTGAGTGGATACTCCTCACTATCCCTACCAACTAGCACGAGCTTTTAATTTCCGCAACTGTGAAGAGTAATTGTTCTATGTTTTAGCAAGAGTGTTTTTATTTAAGTTTTTCATTTTGATTTGGGTGTTGTAAGAATATGTTTTCATCATGGTTTAACAATGAATTTCAGCTTGGAACTACTCACTTAGATCCCGGTAGATGTTGGGATTTCCTCTTCCCTCGAAGGGGATATCTTGACAAGGATCAAAGATTCAAATACTCCTTTAGAAAAAATTGAAGATCCAATATTTGAAGACTCTTATGCATCCGATGAAGAACAATTGATTGAAAATGAGATCGAGTAAGATGAAGAGGAGTTACATCATGATCTGAGCGATGAACAACGCGCCTATGAAATCCTTATCGAGCAATGGTTCCAAGTAAGTACTAGATTAGATGAATTTTGTTTTTGTTTTTGTTTTTATTCAGTTAAATCACAGTCACAACAATTCAATTTGTATATTTTTGGATATTTCTATTTTTCATGGGTAAAAGTGAAAATGAACATAATTTTACTATTGTTATGTGAATGGCTCCACTAGAAGTTTAATTACACGTAACTAATTGTTAAATCTAATTATCATAGAGTAGGTAGGATTTTGTTTTCAAGTTTTATTTTTTATTTTTGTTAGAATAAGTATGCTCTCCTTTGTGCTTTGTGCAATCGTAAGGATCAGAAAGTAGGATGATTGATTGATTTCAAGATTAATTGATTGACAAAAAGAAAAAAAATTCCTAATCTATTTTTCTGTCTACGATTTGTTTCCATTTGCTCACAAATTTTTAATAAGTTTGCAAAATCAAATTTTATTTTTTTAGAAAACTAAATACATGTTTGCGCATCCTCCATCTGCAAATCAAAGCAATAAAACAATAAGTACATAAAATAAATAAAGGATAGCTTCGGCATGGGAGAAAATACTAGTCATTGAACAAGCTATACAAAAGAGAATGAACCAACATAAAAGAAAGCATCATTGGTTTTTCCCTCAGGTAAAAAGAGATGACCTTACATAGCGAGTTAAAAAATAAACATCACAGAGCGCTAGGTAATTTTGTCTCTATTCCAGGGCGAAAAGAGGAGCCTTATTCCTACCATCATTCATGAATCCATGTCACTCTGGCTCGGATTTTCCTTCATCCCTTATCTTGTAGATGCCTGGAGATAACCCTACAAACAAACTGATCTCTACAAAAGAATATGGTATGGTCCCTTCCCCTCCAGCAATGAATGAATGCCCATATGTTTGGTTCTCTCCTCATATGGTTTGATCCTTGGTTCCTAGATTCACTATACATAACTAAAAAAATCCATCTCAACCCCTACCTACCTTACCTAATCCATCTACAATGTTAGGAATCGTTTCAATCCCTATTACCATATCGACCTTCTAGAGTTTAATAGGAGTCTCAATTACAACGACCTGTATGCCAACCTACAACTCTACCTGCCCATGATCGATGCCATTGATTCCACCAAAAGACTAATTGTAGTTTGTTCCAAGAACTC
Organism: Picea mariana; assembly: GCA_032191745.1. NCBI lineage: Eukaryota > Viridiplantae > Streptophyta > Pinopsida > Pinales > Pinaceae > Picea > Picea mariana. The sequence continues at coordinate 10,306 of JASDQU010323479.1, forward strand.
GAGCAGTGCGAAGTTCCATCCAGATTCTGGTGAGGTGGTGGTGGACTCCTTCCAGGGAGCGACTGTTTGGTGGTATTACCACATTCAATATTTTGGCCAGAAAGACCAGATAGAGAGGCATAGGTTTACCCTAAAGTTAGCCAAATCAAATTCTCGAATTCCCGTTATAAGATGTGCACAACTCTCTTCGGATATGCTCTCGAAAAAATCATTCATGGATTTTGACTACCAATATTTGGCTACACGACTCACATATGTGGCCATTTACAGATTGTGCCTTTAATATTCTAGCGTCAATTTTCTACGACTCTGTAGTATTTATGGTTTTATCTATACGCATTAGTTTTCCAGATTGTTGTTCTGCCAAGGTGCCTTGACACTATCAAATAGTCTTCATGTTGTCAAAGTACGAAACGATCTTTCATGATGTCAAACAAGTGCACGTTATATTTTTTTCAAACATTGTTAGGCTCCCAAGAATAACATGTCCATTTCTATCAACTATTATCCTTGAATCATTATCGATTAAATGTTTTTAATATTGAAATATTTACGCTGCATACATGGCTTCAAATTTGCCACGATTTTATCATGATATTATCACAATGTCTAATTCCACCCATTCAACTCTATGCTATAATTTCCGGGTGTTTCCATACATAAAGGCACTCGCAGTAATAAAAATGGAAGAGCATGAGTTACTTCAAAAATAAATTAAAAATGCAACACTCCAGAAATCAGTTCTTTTTACAAATTTGTCAATGGATACGCGCAAAAAGAACACTACCAAACTATCACTATACATGACAGGTTTCACTATTGTTTTACATTCATAAAAATTATGCCAATATCACCTTATATCAAATAGAAACTGACAATAAAAAAATAAAAAATAAATCAAGTGTCATTGAATTGCAGAGCGTGCTTCACATCATCTTTGTTTCAATCTTCAGAGTAATATTTAGTATACATTTTCTTATATATATCCAATATTGTTGGCTTAAAATTTAAAATGATAGGATCGATCAATGAAGAAAAAGCCTCACAGCTGCATACCATTCTTGAAGCTTTGACTGTTTATCTTTGTAGTGAGACTTCTCACTTAATAGAACGAGAGATTGAAAAAATGGAAAGAGAAATTGTTGCTCAGTTTTGTCATGGAGCCTATAGGAGAGCGCAGAAGGGGAAAACCCCACCAAGATTTGACAATAATCTATGATGATATCAAGCCCAGGAGCATTATTCCTTACACAATTAAGGTTGGGCTTATTGCAGATGTGCCTGTCTTTGGAAGAGATTCATGTGCCTCATAAACCTGAGCTCCGTGTCAATTGTTGAAAATTAAAGTTTGTTGTGATCAGTTGATTAAGTGGACAATCAGATCCTTGCATAATACAGGTAGAATCATATATGTTTATAAATTTATGAATAACATGAAAGGGTATTAAAAGATTACAGTGAGGGTGTCTCTCCAAGTTGGAGGCGTATGGCTACAGGAAATCTAATGTGTTTTCTCATGAATCATTTGATGGTTTGATTAGGATTGAGTCAATAATTTGAAGACTGGTAAGATAATGCTTGGAATTTGCCGATTGTAATTTGCATTATTGTTTTTCGTTGTTCTTGTTGGTTTTTGATAAGAAAAAAATAAATAAAAATTAAATAGATTTTCACATTTCCTAAATACATCATTGGAATCATGCTTTTATCTTTTATGCTAAAACTGTTGTGAAATCACTTCACCAGGTATTCACGAAGAGGGTAAAAAATGAGCTATCACCAACCAGAAAAAATGCATCTTATTCTTTTCATTTGGTTGATAGCATTGGTATTTATTTCCGCACTTTATGTTTTTGATATTCTCACACTATTTGTTGCCGATTAGTGCTAACATTTTAGAGGTTCAAAGACGATCAAATTTCTTGCAGAAGTGACTTTCAAGAATCATATAAACGTTTCCGAAAAAAGCATGCTTTGTTGATTTCTTGAAGGAGTTGTTACTCATCATAAACATCATGACATTTGTTGTTACATAGAAGCCTTTTCATAAACCCATTTGCATCATGAATTTTCTCCCCCATTTCTCCTTCAAAGAAGATTTTTCATCCCTATGTTGAAGCCCATATTCCATTGAATTATTCTTCATGACTTCGCAAATGCCTATCTTTCTGAGTCACATACATCTCTTTATATTTTTCAGTTCAGTTTTCCTTGTCAATAAAACTATCCAACTCATTTTCCATGACTCTATTGCCTAGCCCTAAAACATTGTTGCTACTGATATCTTTTCATTTATATTCCTACCAATATTTTTACAAACTCGTGTTGACTGATGTGGGATTCCTTAAGGCCCACCTTTCAACAAGTCTTGCCCCATCAACCTCAACACCTTATCTTGGATATAGACTAGATTTCATTTTGAGTACCTAGAGACTTGCATGCCTTAGTGACAAGTTCTCTCACTAGCAATCATGGGAATACATCAATGTCCCTTGATCGTTAGATCTTTCAAGTGGATCGACATCAGCTCATTCATTCTCACTTCACAAGATGTACTTGGGTACCTTGGCACTCATTGACATCAATGATGAGTTGCCTCTCATTGGTTAACAACATTCATCAATGGTCGACAATACAATGACTTCTTTTCATGCTTGACATCGACACATTCATTCGCATGACTAGAATTGTACC